>JAQIXO010000770.1:0-15819 GCA_034700305.1 Protaphorura armata
TTATTTTAAATCATTAATTCGTAAGACTCCTATGTTGTATGATTTAACTGGGTATTTTTATTCCCCAACGAGATTCCCAGGTCACGTATGAATTTCTTTATGACATAAAATTCAAGTTACCTTTGAACTAACTCTCTTTTTTGGAATCCTTTCGAGCAGACAATATTTGGGGGAACCCCAAAAATGCATGATTTTCACCCATCCCTCTTTGAGGCATGATCGAGTTCGGTGTTTTACCTGTGTTTGGAATTTCATATTATTATTCATAGTATTCACATACCGCCAACACATTTTTCATAATTTGTGTTCTCTTTAATTGCAGATTGTGTGGGGTTTGGTTGACCTCATCGTTAGCGAAAGATGGAAAACCAGGGCAGTCATGCTGTGAAAGTTATAGGAATGGAGAACGGAGTCCTGAAATCATATGGACAAATTGCAATACTTTTGATTCATCCCAATATCACAGGTCACAAGGTGTCCATCGTTGCTGTAAGCGGGGATAACACTCATCCTTGGAAGTCATTCGTCTTGAATTCTATGTTGAAATACTTGGAATGTGAGGGCGCAGGGAATTGGTTCACGACAGCTTGGAAGACACGGACTCAAAATATTTTTCACGGTGACCCGGCTCACCCCGTAACAAGTGGAATTTACTTTTGGCCTGAACCATTTCTGGTTGAGAACAGCTCTGGAGACATATCTGCCGTCCTTCTCATGGATGTTGTGGACAATGAACCTGGAAATCCATTCATGGCACTGGCTACACTCATGTCTTCCACGTTAATCTCTACGAGTGTTGGACATTTAAATGTATGTAATAATATTCCCTAACACGATCAGCGGGAAACTGAAACCCCTTTTGCCAAGCCGGGGAATCGAACCCCACTACAGCGAAATGCCAGGGACAGCCCCTGCTTAATATATTTGTTAAAATGTGGAATATTATTAATTCGTGATACTTATCTTATTCGTTACAGTTGAAATCATTGGAGGCATTTGACAATGTGTATGAACCCAGGAGTTCAATTTCTGTGAAGTCCAGACTTGAGCAATTCATTCCAATTATCTTTGACGCTCAATCCCAAACTGGGCAGTCTTTCGGAGCAAATAGTGGTACATCATTTTATTCAGGACTCGACACCCAGAACGAAATAAATTTGTTCATGAAACTCTTGAACAGAAGTCAAGTCTGGTGTCTACCTCATCAAAAGTTGATTGACAATGAAAGTACAATTCAGCCTGGGCCAGAATTTACAAGACATTACAAGAAATTATTTCGTGAGTTAGATGCGGACTGCCTTCCGTGGATCTACGAACCAAGCACTCACTCAATTTCAGAACTACTCAATTATCTTTACGGTTCTGTTCACAATGTGCAAGAGTTGGTTGAAACTGGTTTCTTTAAGGGTGAAAGTATGGATGTTACAAGATCAGACAATTCTGAATCTTTTGAACCGGATTGTACGAATTCTACTGATGTCGACATGCTTGACCTATCAGAATCAGAACCCGAATCATTACCTGCTCGTTTAGATTGTAATGAAATTGTACCACCGCCAGAAGTCATCCAGGATTCGTCACCTGCTCGACCTGTTTTCAATGAATCTGTTCCACCACCAGAGGTCATCCAACATCCGCAACCAAAACCTGGAGGTAATTCGTCTCAGTCCCACTCCCAGACGTTCCATAATGGAAACGTAAATTCAGCCCTGACATGTGCTAAGTTTGAAGGGAATTTACCTGAAGCCCATGCAAGTTGCTTAAACATACCAAATCAACCGACTCGTGAATTGAGCAATCAAGAAAAAGACAATTTATTACAAAACTACATGGGGAAATTTCGAAAAGACTACGCTATTTGGTTAAAGGCTCGCCCATTTACGGAAATGTCGAAATCTTCTATACAGAAAGAGCATGAAGAATACGCAAATGGTTTCTTCGATAAATTTAAAGAATTTTGTGAGGAAAACTATCTAGACTACACTGAGGGAGTGAATGTCTGCGGACGAATCATTCAACTTGAATTTAATAAAATTTTTAATAGTCGAATTAGGAGAACCTCAACCAAGGAAGAACCATTGAATGAAGAACAAATTCAAAAATCCCTTGATGTCCTTTTGGACAAACTAATCAAAAAGTATACCGAGATTATGGAGCCGCAGTGCTATAAAATTGAGACTACACCAAAACAACTTCAGGATCTCCATAAAAATAAATTGAATGAAGTTCTCAAAGACGTGGATGAATTTTTTAATCTTCATCACATAAATAACGTGGATGGCCCAAAGGAGTATTTAAGTAAAATACTTGAAGAGAAATTTGCTGAGTTGGAAAACACAAGAAGACAAGTCAAGAAAGAAATCCATGGAGTAATTGAAAAGGCTGTTGCAGAATATTCAATGCAAATGGGGATCGATATGAATCAATTGATCCAACGATCCTTCACACTCGATCAGTTCAAGACACTTCATCAGAATATTTTAAAACGCGTCACAGACAAACAACCCACGAATCCTGCATATATGAACTACTTTCAGGAAGAGATGAGGAAGCAGACTCAGACCACAAAGTTCCGATTTGATGACTTGGCGAGCTCAATTTTTAAGTATAACACAGAAATGCGTAAATGGTTTGACATGCGCATCTGCTTCTCGGCTGAAAAGTTGATTGAACGTAGTAATACGGTGAAGACACGCATTTTCGATGATTATCAATTGAGACACAAGGATATTGATCTTGAACTTCTCCATACTGGAGTTACCGTTGTTGAAAAATCTGCTGAAGCCCATAACCGAGAAATCCAAGACAATGTTACGAAGGAAGCTGAATATGTACTGACTAAAATCAAGAATTTCTACAACACTGAAATGAAGTCCAGACTTGAATCCGATATTTTCAAGAGTCAAGACCTTCAATCAATGCACGAGAAATTAAAAAATGACTGTTACGCTGCATTCACAGAATCTTTGAATGTTCATGAAGATTCCGGAATTCCTGATAAGAAGAAAATTCTGTACGAAGAACTGGACACGTGTTTCATGGGTTTTTCTAATTCCAACGACTCTAAACTTGAGAAGTCCACTCGAACTATATCGGCCACAATTCGAAAAATGAAGTTTCAATTCGTTGACACCATTGAAGAGAAAATACAACAGCGCACATACTCCCCAAAAGATTTTAAATCTCTGATAGATGATACCATCTCTGAAGTTAGCAAGTTGCTAGAAATTGAAATTCGAAAAATTCCATATGAAGATGTTAACGCCCATAGGGAAGCCTTGAGAAAATCCGTGGAGACAGAAATTCCTGACCTTCAGACTGAGAACAAAAAGAAATGGGATATACAAGAGGAGGCGAGAAAGAAACAAGAAGAAGAAGATCGAAAAAAACGTGATGAAGAAAAGAAACGTAAAAATAGGGAAGAAGCAGAACGAAAGAAAAAGGCGAACGAAGAAAAGCAACGGAAAGACAAAGAAGAGGCAGAGAGAAAAGAAGCCGCGAGGAAACTTCAAGATGAAAAAGAGGAAGAGCGGAAGAAAGCAGCGGATCAGCAGAATGTTTTGAAAATGAATACATCTAGTAGTTCAAATACAAGTAGAACTCAGTACGACACGTCTAACTCAGAATACGGGAAATATTCTACGTACGCTGCCGCCGCCACAGCTGGAAGGGCAGCTAGTCCGAGTAGAAATTCTTTGGGCATCACAAACCAGACTGATAATTTTACAATTGGAATAGAGTTCGGGCCTACAAAGATTATAGTTGGAATGATAACTGTGGGAGATGAATTTAAAATCATTCCAAATGAACACGGAGAAAATGAAACTTTGAATGCCTTCGGTTTCAATAAAGAGTCCAAAGTTATTTGTGGCAAGTCAGCGAAGTCCTCTGAGGGTTCAGGATTCTATTCCGCCGATACAATATTTAGTACGAACACGAAAAGCAAAGAGAAGAAGCCAACTCAAATCAGGCTAAAAGGAAATAAAGTATTGACTCTTAGGGCTGAATTGGAATGTGGAATTATGTTGTCGCATATGAAGAGAAATGCGGAATTACGTCTGAACCGACCTGTCCACAATGTTGTGATCACAGTTCCACTTTGGTTCAACAGCAAGAAACGTCAACAGATGAAGGACTCTGCCTGGATTGCAGGATTTTCAAATGTCTATTTAATTAATGAGACGTCTGCGGTCGCACTCTCTCTTTCAAAGGAAGAGTCCAGAAAATATACGGCAAATGATATGTTGGTTGTTGTCAAAAATGAACGTTGTGATGCAGCCGTGTATTCTTATTCCAGTTCCCAGATTAAAATGATTTCTAATTTTGGAAATGAACAGCTTCCTGATGGAGGGTTTTTTAAGAAAGCGAAGGACGTAGTTTTATCCTGGGTGAGCACACAAGACCCCGAACAAGATATTATTAAAACCGCTGTCAAGGTTGCTAAACAGAAATCTCCAGAAGTCGACATAAAGGAGGTCGCTTTGGTTGCAGATGCAGACGAAGAAAGTATTTGCGTGGAGATGAGAACACACGGAAGGCTTCGCCATCTGAGACATTCCAATTGCATCATCACCGGAGCCGCAAGGTTGGCCAGAACAATAACTATGGGACAAAGGAACCCTATTAAAGACCTGTGTACTCTGGGATTTCATTGTTCAGAAAGGAGGAAGGAAACATTACTCATTGAGCCACATTGCCCGTACCCAATTCAACAGAAGGTTTCATTCGGTGAAAGAAGTCAAGTGAAGGGTAACGTGATCGAGGGAAGTGTAAAAGTTGGAGAACTTCTTGTCAAAAGCGCAAGTCATGGATTTAATGCTTTTTTTAATCTCGAATTTGTATTAAATAGTGACGGTATTTTGTCTCATGTCGTTGAGAAAAATAATTCGCAACTGGAAGTGAAATGGGATATGGACAATTTGAAACCTGATGAGATTGACAATTTGAGAGAGATTGTTCAGTCATTACATTGAACTATGTATTTCTTGTTGCCATATGTTCGCCTTTTCATTGTATTTACTAAGTATCTAAATTAATTTTCCTCGGAAAATGTATTCTTGTGGATTCCTCATTAATTTCATGAATATTTAAGTATTGAAAGTATTGACTCATGTAAGTGAATTGAATTCATAGTTATACATGAGATTATGTGGTGAGTACGGACTTCTTAATTCGTTCAGTAAATTCTTATTTGATTCGATAATTTTGGCTCGTCCAATTCATTCCAATAATTTCTTATTCAGCATCGAAATTAAAACTACTGGTGATAGTACACTCACGTCAGACTTCAACGTCAATTGAGTTTAGGAAATGCTTATAAACCAAAACAGATATATAAAGCTAACCATAAGGATAAATTCTATAGTAGGCAAGATGAGAAGGTCGGAATTCTTCATCGATAGCGAATGTCGATACTGCATAAGTCATTTGTGAGGTTTCCTTCTGGTATGATAATTCTGCGTGTGTAGTTAAATATAGGATCTAAACACAATATTTCTACACATGGTTAATTTAAGTCAATTCAATTCTCTCCCGTGGGTATCATCCGAGTCAAAACTTTTGACTCGACTTTTTCAATAAAGTATCAGACGCTTTTGACTCAAAAGCGTCTGATACTTTATTGAAAAAGTACGCCTTGGGATGGAAGTCCTTCAACGGGCAACAATCGGGCAAATATCAACTTATTAGTATTGTTTCTCTTCAGTACTAGTTCTAATATGATTGCATCGTTTTGTAAGAAATAGATTATCCACATATGTTTCCGCGCTGAATCCACTATTCTTCGAGTTAAAGCCAAGACTGCATCCATATTATTTACTGTTTCTGCCATCATAAGTTTATATAGTTATACCTCATAAGGTTACATAACTACATACTGTTAACCGCAGCGTAGGTAACGATAAGACCAACAGTTCTATCACGTTTTTTTCTCTTAAAGATCATTTCAACACTGAGATTTTACTTTAACGTAATTACAACTACTGAATAAAAAAAATTATAACTCGGATGAATTGCATTTTCAAGAATTTCTATTGTTTAATAAAAATTAGTAGATAAAATTGAATGACCCGTGCGGTTCCAGCAAAGCCCAGGGTTCTAATAGACCGGGTTCTAGTTCTAAGCGGTCATTTTCGGTAATAAAAAACAAAAAGAAGTTTTTCTAATTATTATCCAAAATTCCAACGTTTGCCAAAAAAATAACGAAATAATTATTTGCAGCAATAAAAAAATTTGTCAGTGTATTAGCATTATATAGAATAATTATTTTATCGGATGTGCACGTATACGTCAAGAGTCACACAAGTCACACAACCCGTTCATTCAGTAAAGCTTATGGTAGCTGTGAAAAAAAAATGCAAATACACCTGACTCGATGATTTATGACATATGAATGATAGAGATAAATAGCAAAAGGAGAGCAAGCAAAGAGAGCAAGTTTTCAAAGGTAAATATTTATTGTGACTACTGAATACTATGATAAGCACAACTGCACTGCACCGGATGCTGATGTCAGGTTCTCACAAGGTAGCCTCGTTGAACAAAGTATCACCAAGTTCAACTAATGGAAATGCCATGTCGTTAGATTAATGAATTCACTATACCACTATAACAATACAATTAGATCATGTCGATTGGAGTGCTATGCTGGAGTGGCAGGGAATTTATTTTAATTTTTAGCCCAGAAATCATGAGTCGTTCGTGACAAACCGTTCATTCGGTTCCCTTATTATGAACGTACCGATAATGCTGGGTCTGTAAATAGTGATCGAGTCGAATGAATGAACTAATCTAGAGGGAACCGATGCAATTCCAATGTATAATAAAAGTATTCATTATCGAAAGTACAGTGCGGGCGGGTGCGGGTGCTATATATGCTACACAAGATTTCCTTTACATTTACAGCATGCATAGGATTAACTTTATCTTGTGTGTGTATGTGTAAGTGTAGAGAACAATTGCAAAAATACAAATATGTGATACAAAAATCCATCGGGTTAGTTTACTATGCACACATTCTGTATGCAAACACTCACATTTGACAAATGTGAAAAACAACTTGTTTCGTACCGTAGTAGGTTCGGATTGATGAGTCATCCTTTCCAGTTAGCAATTCCAGTACCCTCCCAATAATGTTGTGCCCATATGCTCTTCATTATTTCAATAAAAACTAGAAAAACCAAAGAGTAATATGAAATCCTCTACAACGTTTTCTTTTTCATATTAATTTCTTCTGGTACCTTGCAAGGTCAAGAATCGAGTAGTTTTCAGAATTCTAAACTTAAAAATGCCTTTAAATACTCGCATCTACCCTATTTAGTTTTCTAAAAAGATGAAATCAAGGAAGGAAAACTTAAAAATGCCCTTAAATACTCGCATCTACCCTATTTATTTAGTTTTCTAAAAAGAGGAAATCAAGGAAGGAACTCATAAAGACAGAAAATAAATATTTTCCCAGTCACTATAACCACTTCAGGGACAATTTATTGAAAATTTTGTTTTCTCAATTTGTACAGACAGAACCGAATTTTCGATCAAATAAACCCTTAAACAATTAAACTTATCGGAAGTACAGCGTAGTAGTACGTGCGTTGAAGTAGAACATTGCTGCAATGCTTTCTTTGTCTAATCTGCATATTTTCAGGGATATTAACACATGCAGAATCGGCAGAATGCACAAAGAAGGTGTCTCAATACTCACTTTTGTCGTGTCCATATCCTCTGTCGCCTTAAATCCAGG
Organism: Protaphorura armata; assembly: GCA_034700305.1. NCBI lineage: Eukaryota > Metazoa > Arthropoda > Collembola > Poduromorpha > Onychiuridae > Protaphorura > Protaphorura armata. The sequence goes on from JAQIXO010000770.1 coordinate 7,739, forward strand.
CGAGTTACAGCTCTGTATATAGCGAGATCTGTAGCGAGGCAGAGCATAGCCCGGACTGTGTTGTGTTTTACTCAAGCTCTCTGTGTTGTTAGTACGGCCTGAGCGGTATGATCGCCACTGCACTAGACCCCCCAAGTGCATTATTTATATAAAACGTTTTCTCCTCTCTTCCTTCGTTTCATTCATTCTGAATACGAAATACGAACGTGTGTTTTTTCAGTGTAAAATCAAGACAAAGAGTCCCACGTAAAGTCATAGTCATGAGTTGTTAACGACTCTTCAAAATTCGAAGTTCCACAAATCGAGAAACCCATCACACAGACAGAGTTCATCACCGATCGACCGGCGACCGGGAAGAATATAATGCTTTAAAAAGTTTTCACTGAAAAGTTTTCAGTGACTGATTACAACTATCAACTATCCTACCCCACTCACTCCAGGCAAATCAAATTCTGTGCCACTGTGCCAGTGACAATTGAAAAGCAGAGAGGTAAGTATAACATACTTTATTGTTATGGAATGAAACTTCGTGAAACAAACACAGTTCGAATTTTTTGTGCGTCAAAAATTTCACTTGCAGGAATTCCAGGAATTATTTATTTCATGTGCAGGATTTAACGTTAGTTCTACTTATTTTACATTTACCCTTTCTAACTTTTTTGTTACATAGTCAAGTCAAGTAAATAGTGCATTAATTCACTAGCTGTTTAACGGATTGATTTGATAATATATTATCCAAATTATGTACCTGTTCAAACGAATTACAAATTATGATTAAGGAAAGGTATGTACGATGAAAAATATTACGTCGTCCCTCCTAATAATCCTATATCCAACAAAGAATCACAATCACAATGGGATACAGTGAACGATATAATTTCAGTAGTTACTAGTTTAATTAAAATTGACTGTAAAATTTTATTCTGCGGACAGTAGTGGGTGCAAACCGCTCGATTACATTTGATAATATTATATTTTTATATTAAGGTCTCATTTACTAAATAATATTTGAAATATTATTGATCTGTATTTAGATACTGACTGAGTGTCGTCTCGTCTGGGTACACAAGAACAGTCTTCCGATTTTCATAATCTACAGCAAATTCAACATCCATCAAACAAACTAACAAACAGAAGATACTTCCTTGGAATACCAGACCTTTGATTGTTCTACGGTAAGTTTAAATATTCTTATTGTTTTCATTTGCCTTCATTTACAACTCAACGGAACGCTTCTGAAAAATTAAAAATACCAGGCGCAGAATGAGAATGATGTTGACATTGAATTATAGGAGGGTGAGGTTATGTAAGATTTCTCCAGAACCTTTTTCCTACAGATTACAGAATGAAGACTAATACTAGTTAATTAAATTATCTTCTATTGGGCTAATAAACCCTTTTTGTGTTGTGTTCCATTTGCAGGTCTCAAAATGGCAGATAATTCCTCAGCTGAGGACAAGGGACACCCTGTCCAAATCTTGACGATCAACTTCAAGACCGTTGACGACAAACGAACTTCAGATTTGCAGCTCAATACAGTGAAACTTGGAGAGATTTTGGCTAAAACAGGGGATCGAGATGTTGTGCTCATTTCAATTGTCGGTCCTTCAAGAAAAGGGAAATCTTACATGCTTGGATTTATCCTTCGATATCTGGAATCCTTGAGTACAGAAGACACAGATTGGTTTGGGTATGAAAGTCCAGGGAAGCCATTGGAAGGATTTAAATGGAGGAATGGGATTGACCCTGAAACTGCGGGCATGTGGATGTGGAGTCAACCATTCAATGTCAAAATGGGAAACGGGAAGGAATGTGCAGTACTTCTCATGGATACTCAAGGGACTTATGATGAATTCACTACTCAACGTGAGTGGTCAAGAATCGTTGGACTGAGTCTACTCACCTCATCCTGCCTCATCTTTAATTTCTTTAATGATTTACAAGAAGATACTCTATTGTCTTTGGGATCATTCATCGAATATGGTCTCTTGGCACAAGATGAAACGACTAATGAGTCCCACGCCAACCCGTTTCAAAAATTGGTATTCCTCATCCGGGACTGGCAATCACCCTCGGACTTTCCATACGGAGCCAGAGGTGGGAAATCATTTTTGAACAGAAAATTGGAGATTAAAGAAATGCAAGGGGATGAGGCGAAAAGAATTCGGAGTTCTATTCGTCAATGTTTTGAAGAATTGGATTGCTTTTTAATGCCAGACCCTGGAGAGAAAATGAAGAGTAAAGACTATGATGGATCTATTCGTGGATTGAATCCAAAATTCTCAAAGAATTTGGAATCGTTTGTCTCTGACTTGTTGAGTCCAGACGAATTGAAGGTCAAGAAGATTGCGGGGAATTCTGTCAAAGGATCAGAGTTACATTTGCTTTTTACAAAATACGTAGATGTCATTAATTCGAGTGAGAACATGAATCCATTGAGTTTATTTGAAGCTACTTCTGGAATTATCAATACAAGAATTGTCTCCAGTGCCACTGACGTGTACCTCAACAACATGCAAGCTGGACTACGGAAACAGGGTTTCTTGTCTGAGCCAGGAATTTCAGAATGTCATTCAAAAGCGTATGAGAAGGCAATGGAGCAATTCGAATCGTCACGAAAATCTGGAGATGATTCTGTCATCAATGACTATAAGGAAAAATTGGTCGAAGAATTGGAGACCAATTTTAAGACGTTCCAGGCTCAAAATTGTGAAAAGAGAAGCAGAATCATTTTGATCTCCCGTGAAAATGCAATCAAAATGTACAACGAGAATGTCAAGTTGGAAATGGGTGATTCATTTTTGAGTCCCAATGATTTTGAAAATTTCTCAGCCGCGTGCAAGTCAGAGGCAACCACAACCTTCTCCGACGAATGTTCGAATGAAGACCGTGAAATTCTTAACCAACAAATTTCGGATTTAGAATCTACACTTAAGCGTGAAGGAGAGTCGTTAACTCTGATCAACAACACCCTGATCTCAGAAGCTGAAAAAGTAAACAAAGACATCGTTACTCAAACTATTGAGATGTACTTTGTGAAGATGACAGAAGAAACTGACAAGTCACCTTATTTTCCAGTTGAAAGTCTTGAAGAACTCCATTCATCCATTGCTTCTCAAGCTCAACAGTTTTATACAAATGCAGAAAAGCAAGGAGATAAGAAATTCCTCCGAAAATTTGATGAAGAACTTGTGAAAGAACTCAACTTATCATTTTCTACACTGAAAACTCGAATTGAGGATAATAATTTTAAACTCGAGCTCAAAACTGCTGAGTTCATTAACACATTGGTCAAAAGTTATCAAAATCAAATGGAGACTGTACTGGAGAATGTGAATTCCATTCAAGATTTAAAAACTAATCACGAAGTTTGCTCAAATAGCATTTATGCATCATTCCAAGACGCAGAAGACATCCCGAAAGAAATTGCCCAAACACAAATCCAAGCGCTGAAAAATATTGTTGAGAAATCATTCGAAAATTTTAAACGGGACTTTGAATACAAATCAAGGGATTTGATGGCCGACTGTGAAAGATGTTGTTCAGAGCTCCTTCATAAATTCAATACTGGAATGTCTGAATATTTGCAATCAAAGGAATTCCATAGATTAGAAGAACTAGAATGTGAGTACACAAAATTAAAGGAGGAGATCCTGAATGAAGGACTGGGAGACTTGAATGTAATCGGGGTTTCGAGCGAAGACGTGCAAATGCAATTGAACAATTTAGAAACTGAATTGTGGGTTTCCTTTGAAAAAATCAAGGATCAAAATCCAATGAAACAAGAACACGCCAGTATGAAAGCTAAGAATGAAGTGTTTGACGGAGTCCGTAAATATCAATCAGACATGAAACAGAAGCTGGAACAGTGTCGACGGATGCAAGATTTCGAGGTCATGCATACTCGCACGAGAGATTTCATCCTTCATGGATTTGAGACCAAGTATTACAATGTCCATTCTTCTTTTGTCGACCCGTTTTTGGTTGAACTTGAAAAATATATTGAAGAAAGTTTCAAGGAATTGTGTGAATCATTTCAACTGAAAGTAGAATTGTCCAGAGCTGGAACAAAGACCGCACTCATTGATGCACAAAAATTCTATACCGAGGAATTTGATAAATGTTTTAAGAATCAAGATTTCATGAGACCCAGTGATCTCGACAAATTACACAAGAGTGTGACAACCAATGCCATCAAGCGGTGTGAACAGAAAGTCGCTTTAAATGCAATCCAAAAGGAAGACCTTTCAGCTGCCATGGAAAAAGTGTATTTGAAGTACAAAGAATTAAATCACATGAACATGCCAACTGATCCAGCCATTGGAATAGACTTGGGCACCACTTTCTGCTGTGTCGCTGTTTACCACAAAGGTAAAGTCACAATTATTGAAAACAATGGGAAGAAGACAACGCCCAGTTATGTGTCATTCAAAGATAACTCTGAAGTGGTAGGAGAAGCTGCAAAGAATCAAGCTCACGAGAATCCAGAGAATACCATCTATGATGCCAAACGAATCATTGGTAGGAAATTCAATGACCCAAAACTTCAATCTGACATGAAACTTTGGCCATTCACTGTCGTTGAGGTGGGGAAAGTACCAAAAATGAAAGTTCATGGTAAAACTTATCATCCAGAGCAAATCTCTGCATTGCTCTTAAAAGAAATGAAAAGAGCAGCTGAAGATTATCTTGGTTGTACAGTTGAAAAGGCTGTCATTACAGTCCCAGCTTATTTCACCGATGGACAGAGACAAGCTACAATGGATGCTGGTGTATTGGCTGGATTAAAAGTCTTGAATATTATGAATGAACCGACTGCTGCAGCTGTGGCCTACAGACTTCAACACGTGGATTTGGATGCAAGGAATGTTCTCATTTATGATTTGGGGGGTGGAACATTCGATGTAGCCGTTCTTCGTATCAGTGATGGAGAAATTGACGTCAAATCGGTTGACGGGGTATGTTGAGGCATATTTTTCAGTAGATATCTATATCTTAATTAACTAAATATAGAAAAGAGGAGACCTCGTGAAGATGCCCTTAACTGAGCATGTCTATCCACCTCAGTGTCTTGTGTGTCTAACAAGTTCGTAAATCGTAACGTTCCTAAATGATTATCGGGATGGTTCTTTTACCAAAACTATTCAAAAGATCAAGGGCTACAACATAACATATCCAAACCAAAATCCAGTCAAATCCATATTGTTACTGTTACCCCATTCCCGTAAGACATGCTCTTCGCTTTATCTATTTTGTTTTCTGAATTCTCACAGGATACGCACTTGGGCGGAGAAGATTTTGACAACAATCTCGTGGATCACTGTGTTCTTGAATTTCAAAGTCAACACGGAATAAATCTATTGGATGGTAAAACTTCCACCGTGGCACTGAAAAGTCAATCGGTATGGAGACTCTTACGTCGACTCAAGAGCCAATGTGAGGATAGAAAAATTGATTTGGCTTCCTCGAGGAAAACTAACGTGGTAGTAGACGCCATAAAAGGTGAACTGGATTTAAATGTGCCTCTAACAAGAGAGAAATTCGAAGATATGAATGCAGCTCTGTTTGCTAAAACAATTGAAATTGTTGAAAGGGCCCTGGCGGATGCTCAAATTGAAAAGACTGAGATCAATGACATTGTATTGGTAGGCGGGTCTACACGGATTATAAAAATTCAACAACTTCTGAAGAACTTTTTCGGCGGTAAAGCCTTGAACAAAACGATCAATCCAGATGAAGCTGTAGCTTATGGAGCTGCAATTCAAGCAGCTATTTTGAACGGAGAAATTGCAAAGGACTCTGTTGATTTTACTAAAATTCGAGATGTGACTCCAATGTCTTTGGGCATTGAAGTTTATGGCGGAGGATTCTCTAGGATTATCCAGAAAAATACAAAAATCCCTGTCACAGTGACACGAAGAGACTATGTAACGGCGGGTCACAATCAGACATCTGTACCCATTTATGTTTTTCAAGGAGAAGATGATATTGCAACTAATAACGACAGATTAGGTAAATTCACCTTGAGTGGTATTCCTCCAGCTCCGGCTGGTCAAGAAAGTATTGATGTGGAAATGAGAATTGGAGAAGAGGGGATTCTTCATGTCACAGCCAAATGTTGTAGCACGGGGGGATCTAAGGATCTTGCCATAACGGAGTACAGGAATCGACTCTCCAGAACTGATATTCAAAGACTCCTTCAGGTAATTCAAAATAAACATTTCATTTTCAAATTAGAACTTCGTTTGTGTCCTCTTTGTTCTTTCGAACAAGACTCCAAACATAACTTATCAGATCCGTTCCAAAACATTATTTTCTCTTTTGAAATTGCAGGGTGCAGCACGTCCTTAATTGGACTACAATTTGAGGGAACTCATTCTGCACCGAGTAATACCTATCTGTTCTCTGGCTTCTACAAATTATATTTTGGTGAATTTTATACTGATTTATATATGATGTCACGCTTTCTTTTGAATTGTATCCTTACAATTATACTTCAATAAATGATTTGAGATTTGTTCAAGCATTATACTCATTTGTTCACTTATTTATGTGTCAATTTCTGAAAACCGAAAATGGAAGCAATGATAGGCGATAGGTTCCACCGGTTATCCTCGAATGTCTCGGAAGAATATAACAATATAACAATGCAATTAATGTAGTCATGTGTGCGTCTTTGTAATAGAGCCAAACGGAATTCTGCCTGATAGAAAGAAATTATTTTAGTAGCCGGGTCCAAATAAAACACTTGAATCCACTCGAACATTATACGACGGACTTCATTCTATATTGTTCATTCTAAAATTAGAGTTCCCATCCGTTAATCCGTTAATGTACGATGTCAAATGATTCATTTATACTTGGGTTCTCCTTACCCCATTTGAATTCCTGCCACTCTAATTGTAAAGTCCGGGAATACTCTTTATGATCAAATCAGGAAATTGAAATTATGTAAGTGTTGCGATGTTGCGAATTAAAATTATAAATTAAATCAATTGAAGATTGAAGTCCGTAGTTATAAAGATTTTAAAGATTAAGGGTGAGTGAACACAGAAATACTTTTTTAAAAATGTTATTGGCCACATGAATCGTTAATTGTATCGCTGTGAGAGCAAAACTTATTGACTTAGAAATATTCTTAATTCTTATGAACTCTAGATTTTAAGAACATAATTGATTCGGACTGTATTATTTTAATGATTAAGATATATTATTTTGAAATCACACCATAGACGTGGGAAAAAACAGTAAAAGTTTGAAGGGAACATGTGTGAATGAAGTTTGTCTATTCAGAAAAATATATTTAAAACGAATCTTTAAATTATACTTTCCAGTTTAAAGTTAAAATGTCCTGTTTTCCTTCAAAATCCATTAGCACGATGATCCATTCTATCAGAATATTTAATGGGGCCAAAAAATTGACCGGGCTCATTGTGATTTCGACATGAATCTACAATCTAACTTGAAAAATATTTCGTATTTGTTTTTGTATATTTTAATAGGAACATGATGGCGAGGACAAGTAGGATTATGGCTAGATCCATTGATGCTTGGTGTCAAATGGGTCATCCAAATTTCATCAAATTCGTACCGGAAATTGAACGACTTTTGGTTCATTCCAAAGTCCCTAAAGCAGCCCTTGAGAAAGGAATCGGGATGACTCAAACAATTGATTTGATGGATGAAGCCGGTGTTGACAAATTGTGCCTTAGCGCGTGGTATCGACCTGGTCAAATTGTGATTAGTAATGAAATGATTCATGAATGGACACAAAAACGTCCAGACAAATTCATTGGAATCGCGGGTGTTAATCTTCATAATCCTGTGAGTGCCACGAAGGAATTAGTGAAAGCTGTAAAGGAATTTGGATTCAAAGGTCTTCGAGTGATTCCTTGGCTTTGGAATTTACCCCCAAATGATAAACACTATTACCCTTTGTTTGTTAAGTGCATTGAATTGGATGTACCATTCTTTACACAAGTGCAAGTGGGTCATACTGGTCCGTTAATGCCGTCTGAACCGGGGCGTCCAATTCCATATTTGGATGAAGTGGCTTTGACATTCCCAGAGCTTAAGATTGT
>JAQIXO010000771.1:0-15808 GCA_034700305.1 Protaphorura armata
AACTTAACGTAAGTCTACCCGTAATTCTATTGAAATTGAAAGAGTCTGACACAAACAAACGTAGTGAAGGAAAGAAAAAAAGGTCCAAATAGAATTCAACCGATGCGATGGTGAAGGATGTACAATCCTTTTAGCTTAGTCACCTCATTACTCTTTCTATGTAGAAACTAGAGATTGTCACAAACAAGGCCAGCTTCTTTCGCCAAACTATAAAATGACGATGTTTTGTATTGTAGTAGATAAGATGGAGAATCAAATTCACATATTTGACCGTTGTTCAGGACCATGACTCCATATGTGGACATAAAACGAAATCATTTTGGTCACTTTGATTCGTGATTCATGGCAGAGTTTAGCATGAATTCGCAAGGACAACCTACGTATTACATAACACTAACATGGTTGAGTCCATGATTGTGTTTATTCTGAAAAGGTTAAAAAAAAAGAACTTTATATTTTGCTAATTTTTATAAGGTTTTCGCAAAGTCTGAATTTCATTTCAATTTAGCGTCGTTTAAAGTCAATATTCAATTCCATACAACCTGTGAGCAATGGTGAGAACTGTATAATCATTGAATATTGATCGAATGGTTTGTTGTATTAACTCATCTGTTCCAAATCAACAGCCGCCGTAGCTTCGTCTAGAACTAAAACCTTTGTCTTTCGAAGTAATGCCCGAGCTAAACAAACTAATTGTCGTTGACCAACACTGAAATTTTTTAAAACTAAATCATTCGTTCAATTGTGTTTAATAAATTTCTATAACTTACTCTACTTTACATTGTACTCACGTAAAGCAATTGAGTAACTGCCCGCAACAGCGGGGTTCTATTGTGTCCTATAATTCCAGAAAGATAATGTGCATCGAAATCATAAAAAAAAACTTCTACGTAATTTGGAGAATAAAGGAATTGTTTGAATTTGAATTAACAAGTGGGGAACCCTGTATGAATTTACCGTAATGCATCAGCCGGTCTTCGGCAGAAAATGCAAATGGGAAAGATAACAAAATTTCGCAATACAACTTGTACCTTATACACTTTACACATGCGAAGCCGGAGCATGCTAATCACGCAGGTGTTCGTCATTGACGTAATTTGTTGAAATTATATGATGTGACAAGTACACTTATAGCGCAATTCAAACATGACATTACACACTCAAAGATATCGTATGGTGTGATCGGATTTTCCAAAGTTTAATCATCAATCAATATGTATACAATGGCAGAGTATTGTGTACCTGTGTGTTCTACACTCTACTGAGCGCGTTGGTTGGCGTGTATAGGTAGGTAGGTTAGAGTGCCAAATTTAGCCGGTTGTTCTCTTTCACCCCAGTCTAAGCTAATTACAGGCACAATGGACCAGGGGAATGTCTAGTTACGCCACTGTGGGTAGGTGGGTAACTTGAGTTAAGTAGGCTAGTAATTCGAGTATTGGCAAGGATATCTATGGATGGGGGGTAATATAGGATTCTCATGGGTTATTTAATATATTGTTGGAAATTCTTAGGATGGCAGGTAATTTCGGCTTTTGTTGGGTGGGGACGGGTTGAGAGTCCAGTTTTTGCGGGGATGCAATTGAGGCTTAACGAAATACGAATGTAAAATTCAGCTGTGACTATAATAAATGAACAAAATTATTTCTTGGCGTTCAGGTTAAGGCTCCGATAAGATGTACGACTGATTTAAACTAGTTTATTAAAATTACCTAAGGCAATAAAGTCAACAAGCTATTATAAATTCCTTCTTTACAAAGTTATTATCAAACTAACGTTTCAGGAAGTGGTGCATTGCGCACGTACTGATTAATTTGTACTTCAAAGAATAGTCTCAATTTTCCGAAGGTTGGCCTCAGATTTGGGTCAAGTCTCCAGCATTCCTTCAGTACGCTGAATCTACAGGCGAGGAAGGACATTTTAATTGTTATTGCAAATCCCAATTCCCTTATGCTTTGTCGCTTACATTTCACTGGAACAATTACTTGGATTTTCAAGAATTATTTGACCACTCTTTAAACTCTTAACAAATTCTTCACAGTAAGTCCATCCAGGATATGGTGTTGCGGCAAAAGAGAAATATTCCCAAACAGTTACTCCAAATGACCACACATCTGACTGAGATGAAAAGTTCATATCTGTGAGCGTCTCTACAGCCATCCATCGCCAGGGGATTGGATCCTTAATCCAAATCAAATTACAATTGTATGTAACACTTTCAGTCACCCCAAAAATGTCAAAATGAATCAAATCTGCATTTTACGTTATTCGTCTTGACGTATGTGGTGCAATTGTGCAACTGACGAGATAGTCCAAAATCTGCTATTTTTACTTGTTTATCTTGTGTCAGAAGAACATTCCTGGCTGCTAGATCTCCGTGAATCACCTAATTAAATAACACGACAGGTGGGGTCTTCTTTTAAGGCTAAACTTATTATTAGAGTAAGGTGTCCTAATTTTGACCATTTTTGGCGAGTGTCATAATTATCGCCACTTTCCCATTGGGGTAATGCCCCCAAACTCCTCCCGCCGAAAATTAGGACACATGTGACCCATGAGTCTGCCTCCAGGCAGATGATACGCATAGAGAGAGGCGTAAATTAGGACAATTCTTCATCGTGTTTAAATTTTTCTACATCACAAAAAGTGTGGTATTTCTCGCCGTCCGCATTTGAAGGCTTGCGTTAAGATTCCCATGCCCATTCAGTTAACGGCTGGAGAAAACTAGGACACTGTCCCTCAAGTGGTCAAATTCAGGACAACCTACTCTACAAACCTTTCTACTTGCTATGAATTCCATTCCACTTGCAGTTTGCCTGGACCACTCCCAAAGATCGAGTGTGGAAATAGATTCAGCAAACGTAGTTCCAAAGGTGACGTATGTTGTACTGTAAATATTAGGTAAAATGTAAAATTTTGACAAGTTGAATACGAAAGTATCATAATTCCTTTCAATGTACCTATGATCCATTGAATTTAATTTTGACGTGTACAATTCCCTTCTTGATTTCAAGTATTTAGCGATACTCCCCAGGTGACAAAACTCCAAAACCACGTAAAGCCTTCCTACAAATAGGGTAAAGTGGTCTAAGTTTCGCCACATTGGGACAAGTGATCTAACTTTCGCCACTCCCTAACTATACGAGAAAGGGCCTTTTAAAGCAAGCCCACAAACAGCGGAGGCGAAAGTAAACACACGTTCACTAGTTGGGGAAAATTTGACCTAAATAAGAAATTTGCTCACTTTTTTACATATTTCCTCGCACACTTTTATCCCCGGACTAGACCTAACAAAAGCTGGTGTTCGAAATTTTGTCAGGAGTTGGAGGAGCCAAAGCCTATCTACCACAAATGGAAATGGCGAAAATTAGGACACTTGTCAAAAGTGTTGAGGGTTAGACCACTTTACATTACAATTACAAATTTTATTCGCCAATTTATTCCCTTATGTTCCTGTCACCCACTTACTATTTCTAATTCCTGAAGTACAAGATCCTATCAAATTAACTATGTTTTCATGGCGTCCAATACAAGTGATGATTTTGAGCTCTGCAAGCAAAATTTTAAAAAGTCCAACGTCAATGTCATCAGCCATCGTTGTCTTCACGGCGACGAAGTCTTGGTTCAAAATACCTTTAAAGACTATTCCAAATGCTCCGCTCCCGAGTGGGTTGTCCTTATCAATGTCCAACTTTGAAAGTGGAATTTCAAAATTCCAATCATATTGTTTACCTACATAATATTTTTGGACCATGTACCATAAATAGCCCCCAATGAGCTTGGTATTTGAGTATTTAATTTCGGTAAATTACCTGCATAATCAAAAGCACTCGGGTTTCCGCTTAGAAAATCTTCAATGTCTTGATCCGATAATTGTCTTATGACTGGATTCAACATTTGGCTCCTTTTAATCTCATTATTGTAACAAATTGTTACCCATAGAAAATAGAATTTGAAAATCATGTATGAGAGAAACGCAGCCATTGTTGCTGGTTGACACCATTTGACAAATATGGTGTACAAGCCGAAATTTATGACGCAGAGGGTGTGCATTACCGCAGCAATGGTGATGCGAGCAGTGACACCATGCGTGTCTCTTTTTGATGCGTCGTTGAATAGACGGAAGGACTCGGTGATGGACGTAATACCGTAGATGTAGGAAAATCCATAGCTTCCAAGTCTTGCTAATCATGTACAATTACCGATTGGTTGAATTAACAAAAGGAAAATATAGAGTAGGGTGTCCCAACTTTGACCACTTCTAGCGAGTGCCCTAATTATTGTCACACTCACATTGGGGTAACGCCCCGAAACTCCTCCCACCGACGGCTTAAGTGAGGACACGTGGGTCTCCAGGCATATGGTACGTCCAGAGATAGGTGAAAATTATGACACTTCTTCATCTTGTGTAAATTTTTCCATCCCACTAAAAGTGTCCCGCCATTTGAAGGCGTGCATTAAAATTCCCACACCCATGTAGTTAATGACTGGCGGAAATTAGGACACTGTCCCTCAAGTGGTGAAATTTAGGACAACCTACTCTATGATTTTCATATCCGTTAATCTGTCTTACCATAGAATTTCCAATTTCCAGTCTCTCTTTCCATACGAAATTGATCAAAGTTTGATAAATTTGCAATTGCGGTTGATCCAATAATCAGAAGAGCGAAATTTATTCCCTGTAAATAATTGAAATAGTTTGGTTATTTTTCAAACTCTATGAATATTGAAATCTCATTCTCTGAAATTCAAAAACTCACTGCTTCCACTAGAGACAGTGATTTAATTCCACTTTGAAGGAAGAGTCCTAAACACGGCTTCAAAAAGCTTACGGTATATTTTGTAGCGACCATTTTTGTACGGCCCCGACAAGTAGTACTTTGCAACTGGATGGAATGATGGAGATGCACTCAAGGGGGATTGGAATTTATGCATACTATATCTTATCTTATCATTCTTCGCAGCAGTCATCACTCTATTTTGCATTAAATTAGTTGCCATTTTTACACGTCCACCTAATTAAATTCAGATAAATAAAAATGGGAATCAGTGGAATAGAAGAATCGACTTAATGCCTCCCTTAATTTTCCGAAATTGTAGTTCGACCCTATGAAAACCAAACGACAGTAGCAGAAACATTCTTGCATCGAACACATTACTGTACAATCATTATATTGCATCTCAAAAAAACTTCCTTACCAGGAGCTTCTTCATGATAACGTCGTCACAGCAGTCACATTTTATCCAAAAACTTTGATACAGGGAACTAGTTTTGATTCACCTGAAATTTCCTAATAATTGTCCTACGCGCGTGTATATACCAGGTCTGTGAAAGCGCCTTGGCCTGCGCAAACAAAGCAAAATATAATAGTCGTGATCAATTCGTTATTTATTCTCAAAGTGGTCCTCATTTGCATAAGCGACTCCACTTTACAGATTCCTTTGGAATTAGAGAAGAAAGAACTTCCTACTTTCTCCAGGAGATACTTTCTTTTGAGTTCAGCTGGCGTTCGCAGGCTATCGCGATGGCTGCTCTCCGTGTGCACCGTCACGATAACTCAAGTAACGTTTGGTGGATCCTCTTGAAACGACATACATGCCGGTCCAAATCAGGACTCAAGTTCGGTGATGACCTAGGTGATACTTTTTTTAATTGTGGTCAAACGGAAGCTGTATCTTAAGCAAGGTTGTTCAGATCGCGGTTTACAATTTATTTTGCAATTTAAATTTTGAGGGAGCAGAGATTTTGTTGTCTTGTCATAGTCAGACGGGCCTGACACTTGGTGAGAATGACTGGTGAGCCCCGGCTTCCTTCGTGGGTCACAGGTCACCAAGAGCTTACTTCCGGTTCGGAGACTTTACCATTTATATGAACGTAGTCAATACGAAGCGGTATCTAAATCAACAAGACCGAATTTCTTATTTCTAACGCGAAGAAGGTATGCTGACCTACAAACTCATTGGCTTGTTCTCTTCGCGTTACTCATACTCTCTTGCGCTTTTAGTGCGGCGACATGTGTGGGGTAGATTTATCAAAATATTCAATTTCTCACAAATATATTTATGTTGTTAACCTGTACACCGAGTGCGTGTGCAGGTTTGGTGTGCAGTGAAGTGCGTGCACCTGGCTCTATGTTATTAAGTCGTGCGACGTATAATATACGGAGTAAATGACTTATTGCGGATGCTATGTCCGTCTGTCCGTCCGTTTCTATGATGTTACTGCTCCAATGCAATTGCCTAGAAATGCCTAGAAAATCTGGAATGCGCGAAAACGGTACATATCAAAGCACGGGGTCTGGATATTCTCCTTTCTGGAACGTATAATACAGACCGCAGACAGCATTGGGGAAACACAAAAGGAGCAACTAGAAAACGATATAAATGCTTACAAATCAACATTGTGCAAATCGCCCGGTAAGCCAATGCTTAATTGTGATAGAACATGGAAGCAAAAATAATTTATATTATATACGAACGATTGATAAGCCAGTGAGTGTGCATGGAAGCGATACATCTTAAAGCTGTTCGTAACGAAGCGCATGTGGACAATCAAAGCAGCCAATATAATGTGTGGAAGCAATAGTATTATATATTTCATATAGTGACGGGAAATGAACGATATGCTAGTGTGTGTGTGTGGAAGCAATACCAATTAATTCAATATGTATCGCGGCGCCTTGGGTTATAGATGCACTCAATTAATAGTGTGGCAGCAATAATTATAATGAAATATGCCACTCCTGTAATATAGTTCCGCACGGCTTGCGTTTAGTTTTCAACTACTTTATTAAGTCGTGCGACGTAATTATACGGAGTAAAAGACTTATTGCGATCCCTATGTCTGTCTGTCCGTCCGTCCGTCCGTTCTGATGATATGAATAGTGTTGGAACCGGGCTCTTGATTGAGGAGCACTCCGAATTCCTTTTATGGTTTTGTTGCGTGCTCCTAAAGCACGAATTGGATTTGTCCTGACTAGGACGAGTACTTGACCTATTCAATAAATATAAACGGAAATGAACACCAAAATACAATTTTATGGTATTTATTGACAGATCAGATTGACTTCACAAGAAACAGAATTCACGTGGTGAAAGCTTGAGTACAGATTTGTGAGTGAGTGCTGAGAATTTAGAAGGAATGAAAGAAGGAGAGAAAATACGGAATGGTCAGTCCACGTCTACAAAAGTGCAGTGCCTGCCTCGGGAATTTGTATTTGTTCACGTGGAAATAATTTGAATACTATTTACTGATTTCGAGGTCCACGACCTGATGTCTGAAATCATTTTGTCTTGTAATGACGTGCCTAATTCTTGAGTATAAATAAGGCAAGAAAATTCACATCAAATCAGTCAAATAGTTTAAAAATACGGAACCAAACTATTTTATACAATTTGGATTACGCAAAATACCAGAAACGAAAAGTATTTTTTATTTTTCGCTACGGAGAGTATTAATTTGTTTCCATTTTTCGCGTTGTTTTTGATATTTTTGTTTCCGCTGAATACATTAGCCCAGGATCGATCATTCCTGACCAACCCATTCGACTACCCCGTGCCATTGCCATTTCCTGCTTGGACTAGGACTACGTCCCCAACAAAAACCGTGAATCTTATCTTCCCATCTGTTAAAGATGCTAAATACTACGTACATTTTACTGGAGCCGCTTATTGTATGTCCGGCCCAGGTGCACCATGGACCTGCTCGGAATGTAAATTGACTGGGTCAAATGTAATCCTAATTGAAGTAGTAGCAGACGCAAGAACAAACACACTCGCCCTATTCAACATTAATCACTCCAAGAAAGAAATCATTGTGACTTATCGGGGGTCAGCCAATGTTCAGAATGTAATTCAAGATTTATTATTTCACACATACCCAAGTCCAGGAGGTACTACAAATATGAAAGTCCATAGAGGATTCTACATCGCCAGTGACGCTGTATTTTCAAAAACAGTTGACATTGTTGGAAATCTTCTATGCGGCTATGGCAATATTGAATGGAATTAGATTCAGAAGTATTCCTAAATGCAAGAATTTAACATATTCATTCTGTCTCTATGGTCAACCGCGGACTGGAAATGTTGCCTTTGCAGGTTTGTCAATAGCCAACGAGTCACTTTAGTGAGAACAACCGATAAGTCAGATATAGTTCCTCATCTTCCTCCCAGACTCATTCATTCCCACTATGTTCATCACACAAATGAATTATGGATTACACCGAATGGGAATGACAGAATATGTTCCACAAAAGTATACGAAGACCCGGATTGCAGCAATTCTCGAAGACCATTGGTTAGCTTCTCGGATCACATGAATTATTGGAAGACGGGATATGGTCAATGTGCCATCAAAGAAAACTGGTGTCCATTTCTTCTGCAATTAGTCATCCCGTTCCCAATTGTGGATCCAGATATTCTAAGAATTTGTCCAGTACTAGGTTGATCGGAACCTCAATAAAATAAATACACTTTGAGTGATACAAATTACCTGGTTAGAAGAATGTAATGTTTTGATATTTATTATATTTATACTAATTTATTATTAAATTTTGTTCCTTGTCCGGAAATACTTAGAAATATTTGAAAAATGGCATAACGAAATGATCCACACAAAAGTATCCAACAAAGAGCGTAAGTACATATAATAAAAATTGACGTGTTTGAAATATAATAACATGAATTCGCAGCATATGATTTTTGATTTCATATCGTAGTCAGTGTCCGTTTATTACAATGCTCATTTACTATAAGTGTGCGTCAACGTATGACATGCATAACATGCTTGTATATTTCATACCCAACCCAACTCCAGGGATTGCAAAATTGAAACACTTTTGAGTATATAGCGGAAGAGAAAAACCTTATAGCAAGAATTTGTATGTCTTGAAGCATGTGTCCACTTATTTCGAAAGTCATTTGCCGGAAGTCCTTCCTTGGAGAGAAATGTACATACAGATTCACAATAAAGAAAAACTTTACAAGTGCGCATACATCCATACGTCCACTATGGTGTATCATGAATTCGAAAAAAATTGTATGAGTGCGAAGAAGTTAGGTAGGCGGAACACGCTGTGTGCATTCATGTCTTAACATTTATAGTTGCACTTTGAACAATGAACTCGATACAGGAAAATAGAAAAATTACGGATAGTAAGCACACAAATAAGAATGTACACAGGAATCGGCATATTATTGATAGATACGAACTAAATAACAATTTGTACATTATTTTTCCGTTGCGTCACACTCACAGTACTGATACCCTGTAATCTCATAATCGGCATTTGACAACACACTTGAAGAGCTCATTCCCTTGGTAAATATAAAATACAATAGTACAGTGCACTTCAATTCTGGAATTCCTACTTGGTAAATTAAACAATGGTGTGTTAATTAGATTTTTAATTTTAGTCCGATTTATTCACATTCAAATTTTATTTTTTTAAAAATCTAAAATATTATTTTTTACTCTATGCAGGCTTATTCACATGATCCTAAATTGACCAAGAACGTTTACGAATTTGACTACATCAACATAGATGGGAAGGAGCAAAGCATGTCTCGCTACAACTACGAGTACAAAATTAACAAACTAATTTAATCAATTAATTTTGTAGACGGATAAATATTTCTTTGTAGAGGTCACGTGCTGATTGTGGTGAATATCGCATCTAAATGACTAACAAGGTAACCCCCTGAAGTGTTGGTCGGGGTCCGTTCACGTCAGCTATACTTGCCAAGTCCCATCGTACATTATATTTCTATCCAAGCCACGCCTTGATCTCTACTTACAAGGTAACCCCCTGAAGTGTTGGTCGGGGTCTGAATCGAGACCATTCATTCGTCTTTCACACACTAGGTCATCCTAAATACATCCCCGAAAACATTTCTTTGTTAAAGTGAAAACTGTCCGGGTCAGAGGTCAGACAAGGTCAACCGTCCGAAAAAACACCAAAGGGGGGAGTCTTTGGAACATCGATTTTCCTGGGTTATTTAGCATGGGATTTTCGGATTTTTGAAACTCGAGTGAAATTTTTTATTATACGAAAAAAAACTTTTGCGAACGAAACCAGATTGTGTAATACAAATTAAACATTATTAAGGTACCCCTAGTAGTAGGAAATAGTTGAAGCGTCCGCGTGGTACCCCGAGTAGTAGGAAATAATTAAAACGTCTCCAGGGTGGTACTGCTAGGGTTCACAGAACTCCTGGTGAATTTCGCTTGTCAAATAGTGTAGCAGTTTATGAAAAATAGATTGGAACACAAACAGATAAAGAAAACACACTCGGGCCTCTACTACTACACGAATGAAAAAATGTTTGTAAATTGTATCAATCTTACCACGAATCACAGGTTTTCTTTAATTAGATTTGTTTCTTATAACATTATGTGAACTTACACAACGCACCTATAATATTAGTTACCGACCGTCAGTTGGGTGTAGTCCGTATGTACCATAACAAAACTAGAAAAATTTCAACTGAGGAATGTTTTTCTATCCAGTTCTTGGAAATCCATCCAAGGTTTACTCGGAAACTCTCGGTAAAACACTACAATTTACAAACATTTTTTCATTCATGTAGTAGTAGAGGCCCGAGTGTGTTTTCTTTATCTGTTTGTGTTCCAATCTATTTTTCTTAAACTGCTACACTATTTGACAAGCGAAATTCACCAGGAGTTCTGTGAACCCTAGCAGTACCACCCTGGAGACGTTTTAATTAGTTCCTACTACTCGGGGTACCACGCGGACGCTTCAACTATTTCCTACTACTAGGGGTACCTTAATAATGTTTAATTGGTATTACACAATCGGGTTTCGTTCGCAAAAAATTTTTTTTCGTATAATAAAAAATTTCACTCGAGTTTCAAAAATCCGAAAATCCCATGGTAAATAAGCCCTTGCAGGACTGTGTCCACGGGCTAATAACCCAGGAAAATCGATGTTCCAAAGACCCTTTGGTGTTTTTTCTGACGGTTGACCTTGTCTGACCTCTGACCCGGACAGTTTTCACTTTAACAAAGAAATGTTTTCGGGGATGTATATAGGATGACCTAGTGTGTGTAAGACGCATGGTCTCGATTCAGACCCCGACCAACACTTCAGGGGGTTACCTTGTAAGTAGAGATCAAGGCGTGGCTTGGATAGAAATATAATGTACGATGGGACTTGGCAAGTAAAGTACCCTACCCTTGCTTCCACTTATTAGCTGTAACGTTAAAGAGATATCGCCCCCTAATGTTTAAGAGATGGGGATGTTACGAAGATGGGGTATCGCCCCCTAATGTTAAAAGAGACCAGACGATTTCTTACTATTACCCGTGATTCCACTTGTTCAGAGATTGGACGACTTCTAATCGCTAAAGTGGAAGCGTTGTATATACCACTTACTTCCATTCATCTCGGTTAATCACCGTAACGTTTTAGATATCGCCCCCTAATGTTAAAGAGATGCCAGCGTTACAGAGATGGGATATCGCCCCCTAATGTTAAAGAGATTGGATGACTTCAAATCGCTAAAGTGGCCGCGTTCTTTCATGCGCTTGCTTCCACTTATATCACTGAACAACTGTAACGTTAAAGAGATATCGCCACCTAATGTTAAAGAGATGGGACGACTTCTTACTATTAAACAGGAAGCGATGGGACGATTTCTAATCTACCTTCTAACCAACTATCGTTCTCCCATACACTTTTCTTAACCTCTTTCGTTAACATTTCCCTAACACGTCGTCTACCCACTGTCCCAACCAGTTTTCTCTTAAAATCTTTCTTAAAAACGTCGTCTACCCACTGTCATAACCACTTTTCTCTTAATCTCATCCACGGGCTCTCTATCCAGTCTCGACAGTTTATTCGTTACTGTAACATTAATTCGGATTAATAATAATTAATCACGATTCAAAAAATTAATACGGATTATTAATCCTTAATCTCGAGTAAGGATTAATTTTAAATAAACGAAACTTCGGGATTAACATTAGGATTATTTTTTACAATCTTGACGAGAAAATTAGGGATTAAGTATTAATTAATCCTAATCCGGATTAATAATCCTTAATCAATAATGAGGATTAAACCAGCTCTGTGTATAAGTGATTCCAATACAAAATTAACACACATTTCACACGCAGCCATGGAAATACAAGCAAATTCAAAGCAAATATACCACATACAAAATATTTGCAACTAGGGCATCCTCATCCCACATAGGTAGGGCATCCGGCGGTTTGCTTGCTGGATTCAGTAAGGATATAAAGAACATTTCATTTGTGGACTCGAACCGATACCCCATGACATTTCGCTTAACTGACGAAACTTTGTTCCTTGTTTTTTCATATATCCCTCCTGATATCAAGTATACATCCGCCGCCGAAATGCTTTTCTCAAAACTTCCCGAACGGTGTAAACACGGTGGTAGAGTCCTGATAATGGGAGACCTAAACGCCCGAATAGGTCAGGCAGACCTATAGGCCCAAGCTTCCGCCGGAGCCTAGACGACACAATCAACCACCGGGGAAATATCCTACTGAACTTAATATCGGAGTCTCAGCCTCAGAATTGGTAACGGGAATTTAGAAGGTGATGAAGATGGAAAGATTACCTTTATTCATGCAGCGAACCACGGTACCAGTGTAGTTGACCGTTTCCTATACTCTGCAGCAGGTGCCCCCTTCATCAACAAATTTAACGTGCTGGACCGGACCCATTCCGACCATTTTCCTATACTAATGACCTCAAAACAGCACACACACAATGCGACCTTACCAGTAGCACGACTCCCGGCCAAGATCATACCACCCAAGGACGCCGAAGCTAAAACCATGTTCCGTACCCTGCTCGACGAAAAATCAAGTCCAATACAATCCACACAAATTCAATTTATCCCTCCCTACATGTTGAAAACAAGTAAGCAACTGAATTTGTACCGACATTCACTAAAAGTCCGTCGTCAAGCCCTATACAAGGAACCCTGGTACGACAGAGCCTGTCGTACGCTCTCCTGGCAGAGAGATAACGCGGTTCGACGTTAGCGTAGGTTTAAAGAGGATCCCAAATCCGGTGAGTTTTTACTACTTAAATATACCGAGGCAAACAAATTATTCCGTAACCTGTGCGAAAGTAAAAGAATCAAATATGAAACCTTAAGAGAGCAGCAACTCCACAACCTTAAGGACGCTCAAACATTTTGGGGCGTGGTAAGAAGTTTGTCCCCACGGCAAATGATCCAAGATAATATCAAACAGTCTGACTGGTTTAGCTACTTCTCTGGAGTGTACAACCCGAACCCCCAAACGTATAGGGCAAGCCTGATTACCCTACAAGACCCATATGAAAATGGCCCAATCCATGACAGTGATTGCAGCCAATCCGAAATTAAATCACACCTCAACAAATTAAAAAATGGGAAGTCTCCTGGCTCTGACCTTGTACCAAACGAACTTTGGAAATTAGCCACACCAACCGTATTACTGCTTTTATGTTGCCTCAATAGTTCCCATTTTTAAAAAAGGTGACCCAAACTTGCCATCCAATTATAGACCCATAGCCCTACTCAATACCATTCTCAAACTATTCAAAACTACCCTAAATATGAGGCTCACCACGTGGATGCGCTTGCCTCGGAAACTATCTGATTATCAAGCGGGTTTTCGAAAGGGAATGAGCTGCCAAGGCCTTATATATTACACTAACATGTATATGCCAAATACAACTGATGAAAAGGAAAGAGCTGTATTGTAGTTTCATTGACCTCAAGCAGGCCTTTGATTCCCATGACCACAACAAGCTATGGCGCGTACTAACAAATTTTGGTGTCTCCCCCAAGTTTACCAGGGTATTCCCATACGTGTACAGCCTGGCAAACGCACGGATTAGGACCACAGAAGGACCCACTGACCCAATTAATATTATGAAAGGCGTCCTGCAAAAAGAGTCAGCTAGCCCGACCCTTTTTAATATTTACATTGACGGTTTGTGTGACTAACTGCATAGAGCCCCACTACTATCAGGTATTAAGCTACAGTCCCGAATTATCCACATTCTACTTTACGCGGACGACATGGTCCTACTGGCAGAGTCAAAGGAAAGCCTCCAAAGGAAAATTGACATTACCCGAAAGTCCTGAACACCCGTAGCCTGCATGTCAACCTAACAATGACCAAAGTCCTGGTTTTTAGAAATGATGGAAGGCTCCATAAATCTGACACTTCTGTGGGGAACCCAGCCCATTGAAAATGTGAAATCCTACAGGTACCTAGGGATTACATTCCTTTCGACTGACAACTTTGCGAAAACTGCAGAAACATTCCTACGGAAAGGTCTCGATGCCCAGGGCGCCGTGTTCCACTTAATTGGAAGATCAAAAACCCTGAATATCAGTCTCCTGAACAAACTCTTTGACTCCATCCTAAAATCGACGACCCTTTATGCATGCGAAAGCTGGAGCCTAAACCACAGTGATGTGGTTGAGCGCTTTCAGCAGGCCTTCCACAAACGTGTTCTACAAACGTGCCCTGTCACTCCCTATTAACTCTCCTCGTTATTTTGTCCGATTGGAAATCGGAAAATCTCCACTTAAGTTGGAAGTTTTCAAGTGTACCCTACGGTATTGGCAAAGAATCCTGAACTCTAAACCCGATTCCCTTATTCGTGAGGCATTTGTCTCCTTAAGAATCGTTTCTGAAAAGTGTGATAACCGTAGAATGAGTTGGTGTTGCCAGATGGAAGACACACTGCTTAAATGGGCGTCAAGTCACAGAAAAAATCAGGGTCACCGCTAGAGGTCAGCGAATGTCAGGCGGGTTAACATGGTGACCACCTCCGAATGACTTCAAACTTTGTACACAGGTTGTCGATGACTTCCTGAACATTGTTTAAATGGACTGTGGATTTAAATTGAATTTTGACTCGAATTGACTTTAAATGGATGGAATGTTTAAACTTGAAATTTTTACGGGTTGTAGCCCATGCTGATTTCTGGAAAATTAATTTCAACTCTAATGCTAAACAGTAAAGGTGTCGTGAGTTATGAACCGATTTTGAGCCGTTTTTGTCATTATCAGGAGGTAACCTTCCCTCTTTAGTTTAAATTTATGTCAAATTATATTTATTTTTTCTGCTAAACGCGTGTCGTGTTGTCTTCGTTCTGTTAAATAAACCTTAGCGTTTAATCTGAAATGATGAATCCCAACTACTTCCTTTATATACAAAAAAAATATTGACAATAGTAATAATAATACATTGAGGTAAAATATTCATGACAATCTCTCCAAAGAAAAAAAAATAGAAATAGAAAAAGTAGAGAAGACTCTCAAAACTATATAAATATAATATGAGCATAAGTAGTTTTAGTATCCGTACTCTACTAATAATTCATTGAGCCAAATTCAATTGTTGTATTTAATTTGTCGCCGTATTTGTTTAAAAAATCTAGGACGACTCCGTTCGTCCATCCAAACCCGATTTGAATGTCGTATTCTCCACCACCACCTGGCAATCCAATACTAGTCACATCGTACTGCAATTAATAATTAGTCAAAATTAGTTTCATTACTTTAAACAAACTTTTTTCTCGTTAATCTCAATTTTGATAATATTTACCTTTTCAAACATGGCATTAGGAATCGTTTGATAAAATGCTTCATAATTTGTCCTCAACCATTTGTCTGCACGGTAAAAAATGGTTAAGACGTAGTAGGTCCTATTTTGAAAAACAAGACGCATTTGCAGAATTTTAATAAACTGGGTCTTAACATTCATGCCGCGCTGCCACCTGAAACAAAAGATGTAACAAATATGCCTCAGCG
>JAQIXO010000772.1:0-15785 GCA_034700305.1 Protaphorura armata
TTTTACTACTCATTTCTTTCGACGGTCAGTGTGGGAGGTCTTTCGCATACTGCCTGAGCTTGTCTCAGTTTATTAATGTGCTCTATGGGTGTAATTCTTGAAAGTACTTATTGTAATTCCCACCTCTACAGACTTGGAACAACTCCTTTTGAAAATGTTCTTAAGTACAAAGTACGAAGTACAAGTACGGAATTGTATTTGTACTTGAGTACTTTTCAATATTTGTCGACGTACTTGTACTTGTACTTGAGTACTTTTCAAATTTTCCTAAGTACTTGTATTTGTACTTGAATACATTTCAAATATTCTCGGAGTATTTGTACTTGTACCTAAATTCTTCTGAAAAGTAATTGAGTCCAGTTTAACATTACGAGTACATAATGTACTTAAGTACAAAGTACCAAGTACAAGTACGGAATTGTACTTGTACTTGAGTACTTTTCAAGGTTTCTCCAAGTATCTGTACTTGTACTTGTACTTGAGTACTTTTCAAGGTTTCTCAAAGTATCTGAACTTGTACTTGTACTTGAGTACTTTTCAATGTTTCTCGAAGTATCTGTACTTGTACTTGAGTACTTTTCAAGTTTTCTCAAAGTATCTGTACATGTACTTGAGTACTTTTTGTACTTTTTGTACTTTCCCGAAGTACTTGTACTTGGACTTGAGCACTTTACGAAAGGATCTTTCCCAAGTCTGCGACTACTACTACTTAATTTCTCATATGTATTCTCATCAGGAACTATCGTCAGAGAAAGGGATGTCCATTGGATCGTAAAGGTTCTAGAAGAAAATCCCGAGTTGATTAGGAAAGCAGAAAGATTTTGTGACTGTTTGGAAATTCATCGAACAGATTTGGAAATGTTCCGAAGGTCAATGTGTGGACCACACGAATTATTACCATGGGCTTTACGCACATGGATGTTGAATGCAGGATATAATGCTACACATGAAAAACTCGTCAATATTTTGAAAGGCGAGAATTTCAATCGAACAGCCCGTAAATCTTATATATAAATTAATATCATTTAAACTATCAAAATTTATTCCTATTACAATTCATGGTTTTGATTTTTAAACGAAGAACGAATAGACGAGGAATCAAGGAGATTTCACGGAATGCACGTACAAGAAATTACCATTAAAAAACTTGAGACTGATCACGTCTGGTTTGAAGTGCCACCTCCTTTCAAAGATTTCGCCGGGCGGTCTAAGGATATGTTTTTGTTACACGAGTCGATCAGCAATCAAGCAAAAGACCATATTACTTTGATAACAACAAAAGCACAGATGACTACAATAGTCACTGGTTTGGGCGGAATTGGAAAAACAACGTTGGCGATGCATTACGCCTGGACTTTCAAAGAACATGGTTTCTATTCAAATGTGATATGGATAAATAGTGAAACCATTAACACAAAGAAAGAATCATTGTCTCGTTTGTTTGTTTACTTGAAACTGAACACAGTACACAGTCAAGACTTAGAAACAACCAAGCTCATGGAGGTAATATACGAACGGTTTAATGGACAACGTAATACATTGTTCATCTTCGATAATGTGGAGGATTATGAATCAATCAAACCGTACCTTCCCGTTATAACACCAAGTGTACGAAACCCATTTATATTACTGACGAGCCGCAAACGTATTTCGAACGACAATGTTGACAAAATTGAATTAGATGTATTTGAAGAAGAAGACTCCGTCGAATTCTTTACAAAATATTTGACGTTGAAGACAGATGTGGAGAAGGGTTACGCAAAAGATATTTCAACGATGTTACACCATTTGCCATTGGCTATTCGACAAGCCGGAGCTTACATACGGACACAAAAGGAAGAGTTGAAAACGAGTAATGAAAGGGAAATGCGGAAATATATTAATGAGTTTGAAGACAATCTCGAACAACTGCTAAGCTTTGAACATCAGAACAGAACAGAAGACGTTTACGAACAGACAACATTAACAACTTGGAACGTGACAATGAAGAAAATCAAAGACGAAAATCCGATATCTGTGGATCTCATGAACCTAATGTCGTACCTGTCATCAGACAACATTCCGATTTTCTTTCTTGTTTACATTGATGATAAGTATTTTCCAAACCCCTCCAGTCGTCTGAATATTCCCCTATACAAAACTTTGAACAAAAACAAGTTCAAACTTCGCATGGAGGTAATAAAAAATGGCATCAGACTACTGGCAGACTATTCTATGATCACGATACAAGAAACAAGTGTGAGCGTCCATAGACTTGTACAACATGTCATTCGTATGGAACACACAGACATGTCCTATATAGACGAATGTGTTGAGTTAGTCAAAATTTACCTGGGCGCAAACATTGACGATAGCTCGTGTGTACTGCAAGGGGAATCTGTTATGTCGAATATAGAGAAAGCTGGATGTCGCAATGAATACAAAGAATTCATTGAACTGATTTATGAGAAACTACACAGTGCTTTGGAAGAACAAATTCAGGGTGTTAAGAAGCTCTTCACAGACGGACTGTTTCATAAAGTTGTACAATATAATCAAGAATGTCGGCAAGCTTGGAGGAAGTCTACATCATCAAATTATAAATTGTACTTGGGGAAATCTATAAAATTGCTCTGCGAGTTGAGTCTGAGTCACAGTCAAAATGCAGCGGCGTGTAAAACAATGGCCGATGAAATTATAACATCCCTTGCCGGTAGTGATGATCTCATTATTGAATTCTTGACTCCTGGGCCATCAGGGGAGTTATTTGATTTCATTCATCTCAATTACACTAATGAGTTCAACAATATGATGGAATCCACATTCGCAAGTTTGGTTACTTTTTCAGAAAAAAGATGTTTATGGAGAAATGAACGCACGACTTATTGTGTGGTACATTGGTTGTTTAATGGTTTCAAGTTACTCCATAGAGCAGATGATTGTGTCGAAGTAATACGAGTATTCATTTCATATTTCGCTAATAATGATATATGTCGTTTTGAATATCTGGATTCGATGCGCGCATCAATGTTTTGCTCTGTGAAAGAATTTAAAGGTAAAATGGTACCACAACTATTGAATCTTTCAAAGGCAATGTATAACAGATTTGCAACCGAAAGGTTAAACAACAACTCGTCAATGAGTGACGTGGTATCCTCTTTGATTTACTGCCTACATGAACTGAAAAGAAAAGATGATATTTTAAGTTTTATTCAAACATACTTAATTTGTATGGAGAACACCTGTAGAAGATCTAGTAATAATTTAGCTATTCTGGATTTATTAGAATTCTCTGAAATGTTGCTAAAACTTGGTAGAGATGAACAGAGTATTACACATCCAACATTAGTTCATGGGAGCAGACTAGCCATTGAGACGTTCTACGCAATTTCACACGAATGCTTCAAAGATAAGCACAGTAACTCATTAAAAGCCCTCATAGTTTCGACTAATGTTTGTTTGTTACTGAAGAAAAAAATCGAGGTGCCGATTTTTCCTATTTCATTAATTCCAAAGTCTTCGACTATGTACGAACAAGAACAGTTTGAAAAAGACCAGATAATATATTTTAGCATTATGGACGACTTAATTGCATTTAATTTTCAAGCTGAAGCCCTGATTAGTTTAGAATTGTTTGAAGAATGCATGCATGCGATGTATGAAAAGAATAGTTGGGATTATCTGCCAAGACTTGTTGATACGGTCAGATTTGAAAGTAGAGTGATGGCTAAAACAGGATGTTTTGATGAAGCACTAGCGAAACTAAAAGTGGCATCTCGAATTTTAGGTGAACATTCATCTAACTTTAAATTGAACATAATTGTCGGAAAAGAAATTGAAGAAATTGAAGAGAAGATCAGTGAAATTAATGTAGATGACAAAATTGAAATAACTGCACCTCTCGTGGACAACGAACATGTTAAGGTGCCCGAAACCGCTGAATCGGAAAACCATTCAGAACACGCCACAGTAGCTTACCTTCCGATTATCGATAAAACCACTACTAGACCCCAATCACGCTGTTGTCCGTTACTCTAGTGATCTCAAAATATACTATACTAGCCATATAGACAGAATTTTTTTTGTTCGAGTATACCTAATATTAATATTATATTATTTACTATGTTGTAACTTCAACAATGAGAGTTGAAAATAGTAATACATTTTTTGACCTCTTCCGAAATTGTTTAAGAATGTGGTGCTGGAGTGGTGAATGGCCAAAGTCTTTGAACCCCAAAAGCGCTTCTGCCGCACTTCGCGTACCACCGAACTATCCGAATTTATTTTTTCCTTTGTTAAAAGTCCGGTGGCTTTTTGAAAAGTTCAAAAGAAATCTGTGACAAAGTGACAATGAAACTAAAGAAATAAAAAAAAACATCAAATTCAAAATATACACAAGAAGTGAGAGAGCTTATTGAGTCATTGAGTGTGCATTCATTCTAATCTTCGATTGTTCGCTTAGCGTCATTTGCCTTGGTATTTCCGATTACATTTTTAACAATAGCGCACGTTGTGAGGCGTGTAACGCAATCGGACATGACTCGAAAGACGCGCAGTTAAATTTTGAGTAAGATATCTATCTCACAATTTAGGAATAGGGAATCTACCGTGGTTTTAGCCCGCCGTGTATTACGTACGTATATGCGAGGATTAAACGATATATTAAATTCCCTTGTACAGTAGTATTACTTTTTAAATTTTCTATTATAACGTACTAAAAACGTGATGTGATATTTTAAACATCTTGGAACGAATCATCTAATTGTTCTACCACACGGTCATGACTTTATTTATGTTTACATTTCTAGTATGAAAATGCCGATATAGTTGCAACATTTTTTTGCGAACATTTGATTTATGCAAACTTGTGGAATTAAAAAAAACTTGTAAGGGTGTACCACGTGTAATTAGTACATAATTTTCCAAACAAATATGTCGCCGGTTCATTTTTCGTAGGATGTTTAAATATATAGTTAAAAAGTACTTGACCATGCTACGACTGAAAAATATTTTGAAGTTAGAAAAATGAAAGGTAATTTTAAAAAAAGCCGGGTAAACCGGTAGACATACAGTTTAAGAAGATACAGGAGAAACATTTTTAAAAAAAGCCCAGTGGTTATATTATGACATCGCAAATGACTTGAGAGAATTTGTATTCAACATTGAAGCCCTGGCTAATTTAGAATTGCTGGATGAATGTGTAGTGAATTCTATTGATTTGGAGGATATGGAGACTTTCATTTGCATGATGAGTTTGATAAGCAAAATCAACATAAAAGGAGGACCAGGTCCGGTCGCCTTAGCGAACTAATGAGAAACAAGTGGAACGTTGGCAGATAATTAAACCATGGCCCTCAGAGTGAACTCAACCGAATTATTGAAACTGTAATGCAAGAGATTGAACAAATCTCTGGCATTACCGTGGCTTTAGCAGAAATGAGAATAATAAGGGTAACTCACAGTATAACTCGGGTGAACGAAATTGTTACTCGTTCTAATATCACAGAGCCCAGAACACATTCAGATGGCACTGCAGAAACGAGTAGTGCTCCATAAATCGATGACGGTTGTCACTTCCAAGCCACCACTTAAATTGTCTTGTTGTCGTATACTATAGTGTTCTTACCAATTATTTGTATTCAAAAGATATGAAACTGTTTAATCCGTGAGGTAGCATATATGTCATGTACTTACTAACTGCGGTAATGGAAATGGAAATGATATGAACTTTGAATATGAAGTAGTTTTAATGACTGTTCATTTGCACCGTATTCTGTTTCTCAGACTGGACATGTTAAATGATTTCGAAGGTCTCTGGCTCAGGAATTTTACAGAAATCTGTAGTTGTAGTCAAGGGCGTAGAGTAATAAGGTTAGGACAAAATTTTCCCGCGCTGAGAATTCAAATATTTTTCACAAGGGGCGCCAACCCCCGAGTGTGACGTCACTAGAGAGCTTCCAATTTCTTGTCATGTGTAAGTGTATGTGTAATATCAACCTCGGACTGAACTCTATTAAAATTAGAAATCAACCGACAAAATAAAATGTAACACACAAAAGTGTATCTTCTGAGTTGTAGTATGATATAAACCCTAAAGCCACAAGTATAACAATTACATTTTATTTATAAAAATAATAACCAAGCGACACAAAACGGACTACTGATTGTATTGCAGCTTTATGATACTACTACTCTCTCTATATATCGAACTCGCAAAATGCACGAAAATGTGTACTGTATAGGGAAAGTTCGATAAAGAGAAACTTTCTTTATGTGTAATGCTTATGCAGTGGCAATTCTAGGGGCCAGGTGTTTTTATCGATATATGGAGGTGTACGATAGAGGGAAGGTATATAGAGAGTTGACTGTACTACGGATCCTCTGAGCCTCAGTAATCATTTTTTTTAAAAAAAATTGAGAGATTACATTAAATCTCAACCTCATTGAACAGGCCAAACAAAGACATGTAAATAAATCATACACATATCAGCCCCTGAGAGATTGATCTATTTCTCTCTCCAGAGAAACCTAATAATTAAATTGAAAAAATCTCAATTTACCTGATCAGATTGTAGGGCTCAGAAGTTTGGTCTAAAATTTCACATTTTCCAAAATTTCCTTCACGAATAATTCAATTAGTGTTTTGAGAGAAACCTAATAATTTTAAAAATTAATTTGAACAAACCTCTGCACAATTTCCCTGATCAGATTGCGGCGCTGCAGTTAAATGTAAAAATTTCTAAAATTAGATTTATTAATTGATTCGAATCAGCCTGCTGAAACGAGAATACGTTTGAAATGAGATTTGTTTGAACTGGCGATTTTCGATTGTTTTGTCCCACTACTCAGAATCTAAAAATTGTCTGGTTAAAAGGGGAGCATTACGACTAAATTCATGTTGTAAAAAATACCTACTGCAAGCCCGGGTTATTCTCCCATCCATGCACTATAGCAAAATGGCCCAGGACTACCATCGTCAGAGTGACTTAACCCGAAGGAAACACTTCCCTTGACTTCATCTCGGGTATTTTACCGCTTTATAAACTCTGCAGATGATATCACATTTTGATAGTCAATTTTTTAAATTTTTTTGGAAATTGCAATAAATTGTAAACAAATAAGTGATATATCGAAATATTCAGTAATTTTTATGATTTTGCTCTGACGAGCTAACCTATGCAAAACTGGACAAGCCCACTCGAGTTATACATTTTATTTTTCAATCATTTTATTTGGGTTAATAAATAATTATCCAAAAAAGTATATGAAGTCAGTTCAATATGAGTATGTCAAGTATGTTTGTGCGATGGCAAAGTAGTTACAAAAACAATATTATGCAAACTTGAGAAATCAAAGTCAGGGTAACAGGGCACATGATTGTTGTTACTGCTGCCACTACGAAATATTAATTGGTGTTACAAATGGACATGAAAGTCATTGACAACTAAGTAAAGTAGCACAATCAATCAAGTCATGGAATATTACAACATGCAAGCTCATAGTTTTACTTCAAGTTGTAGTCCTCTGTTAACACTGTGTCAAGTCGTCAAGTGTCAAGTGTATTTTCATATTAATGAATTATCACGATTAATTTGTCGTATCATACAGGGTGAGTCATAATCAGTAATGCGGAACTTAATAATTGAAAATCAGTATTCACTATTAAGTAGGAGACACCCAAAAGTAAGTATATTACATAAAAATGAAATTTATGTTGGAGTAATTCACATTCAATGTGAAATTGCATGATGTATGAAAAAAATAGTCTGGACACCGGAGTCCAAGAAATAAACTGATAAGGAAATTTACAATAGTTTATTTCAGCACGGCAGCACACGTCGTGCACACTTATGATAGCGTAACTGTACATTTGGAACAACTTGTTCATCATAATTATGTACACTTGTTCCAAATATATGAGTACAATACTGCAATGATATTACAACAATTAAATATATTACACAAAATGATCCTGAAGTTCTTATTTAGAGCACGAAAGATGAAACTACAAGTTATTTGCATACTTGTATGTTTGAATGCTTTGGATTATCACACTAATAAAGAATCAAATCAAATCAAATCAAATAAGCCCTGGAAAGGCACAAAATATTTCAGGGACACGGTACTTACATTACTTTCCCGCTTTCTAGCCATAAACAGCCTTGTTCTTCATAAAAAAATTAATTACTTATTTCAGAGTTTTATGAATGGTTTAAAAATTTACTTAACAAATTGGTGAGCAGTTGCCGTAATTTGATAATTTCTTCCCTAAAATTTGTTGAGGTGGTGCATTAGCATTTGCAAACCATAAAATCTAATGGATGTATTTGACACCATGTATTTCTCGTTGTGTTTA
This sequence comes from Protaphorura armata, assembly GCA_034700305.1. Lineage (NCBI taxonomy): Eukaryota > Metazoa > Arthropoda > Collembola > Poduromorpha > Onychiuridae > Protaphorura > Protaphorura armata. Next base: position 8,336 of record JAQIXO010000772.1, read on the forward strand.
CATATAAAGTTTTGAAGTGGTCACCCACCGCACCGGGAAATCCATTGTCCCTGATGTTGATGTGAAAGCTTACGTGTGACCATATGACCTTAACGAACTGGAACGATCCAAAGGTTCTTTCACAGGAATTCGTGTTGAAATATGTGGTGACGTACATATACGATCATGAGCTCCACTTATCACAGTGTTAGTACAGTCGATGGAGTCGATTAAAAATCCATATCCCAAAATCACCGAATAAGGCTATAGGCTAACCACTGAAATTAAAGTATTCAAGCAATTAAGAGCAGTATTTCCAATCCCGTGTTATAACTTCTAAGCATAGAATATTTTTATTTTGTGAATAACTATTTACTAATGAAAAATGTCTGGAACAGGTAGGAGATCTCGGTTTTATCTACTTTATATTATTGAGTTTTATCTAATAAAATAATTACTTTTATGTTCATCTCAGGGACTATCGTCAGAGACAGGGATGTTAACCGGATTGTGAAGGTACTACAGGAAGATCCTGTATTGATTCGGGATGCAGAAAGATTTTGTCGTGGACTGGACCTTAAAGGAGCGGATTTGGAAATGTTCCGAAGCTCCTTACGTGACTATAACGAAATATTACCATGGGCTTTGCGTACATGGATGTCGAGGGCAGGAGATAATGCTACACTTGAAAACCTCATCAATATTTTGAAAGGCGAGAATTTCAACCGAACAGCCAGTAAGTTTTCGATAGAGTAAACCTCACATGGGTCCGAACTTCATGTCATATTACAATTCAAAATTGTGCTTTTTATACATAGAACGTCTGGCCGAGGAATCAACCCGTTCTTATCATAATGTGCGAAGAGTTCAGACTGAGAATTTACTTGAGACAGTTGATGTGAGGTTTGAGGTTCCTGGTCCTTTCGTAGACTTCGCCGGCCGTACTAATTATTTCGATAAACTTCATAAATCAATAATCGAACAAACAACGGACAACAGTACCATAATTACAGCAAAAACGACCACATTGGTTAGTGGCTTAGGTGGAATTGGTAAAACAACGTTGGCAATGCATTACGCTAGGATATTTCAGAGGAGTGGTTTCTATTCAAATGTGATATGGATAAATAGTGAGTCCCTTACCACAAGGAATGAATCTTTGTCTCGTTTGATTGACTATTTGAAGTTGAACACAACTGAAAGTAATCCACTAAACTTAGGAACAACCAGCCTGATGGAACTAATATACGATAAGTTTAAAGGACAACAGAAGACATTGTTCATCTTCGACAATGTGGAGGATTTTGAATCGATCAAACAGTATCTTCCAGATATAAAACCAAATGTACGGAACCCATTTATATTACTGACAAGCCGGAAACGAATTTCGAACAATAGAGTTGACAGAATTGAACTGGATGTATTTGAAGAAGATGAGTCTGTAGAATTCTTTACAAAGTATTTGACGTTAATGACAGATGTGGAGAAAGTCTACGCGAAAGAAATTTCGACAATGCTAAACCATTTGCCATTAGCTATACGACAAGCCGGAGCTTACATAAGGACACAAAAGGAAGAGTTGGAAACAAGCAATGAAAGGGAAATGCGGAAATATATTAGGCAGTTTGAGGAAAATTCCAAAAAGCTGCTAAGTTATGAATATTGGAAACATACTGGCGACAATTACGGGCGGACAACGTTTATAACATGGAAAATTACAATGCAGAAGATCAAAGAACAGAATGAAATGTCAGATTATCTGATGAACTTAATTTCTTATCTGACGCCTGATAACATCCCAATTTTCCTTCTTGTGTACTTAAACGACAATTTTTTTCCAGATCATGCCCGACGTCCAGAGATCACGTCAGTATTTACCGTTAACTCGTTGGAACTTCGATTGGATATAATTGAGGACGCCGTTTCATTACTTACTGCGTACTCTATGATATGTCGACAGGAGAACAGTATTAGTGTGCATAGGCTTGTGCAACACGTAATTCGCGAACAACATATTGATGAAGCGTATTTAGACGATTGTGTTAATTTTGTCGAGGCTGTTCTGGCAACACACAATAATCGTAACGACAGCTTGTGCGTTCTTCAAGGAGAATCAGTTCTGGCGTATACAAAGAAATCTGTGTGCCACGGTAAATACGATAAATTCATTCAACTGATTCAAGCGAGACTAAACAGTGCTGTGGAAGAACAAATAAAGCATGTTCAAAAATTATTCACGGACGGGCTTATAGGTGAAGCTTTCCGAACTAGTCAAGAATATCGACATGGATGGAGTAGGTCTCCATCAAATTATAAGTTATACCTGGAGAAGTATGTCAAGTTCCTCTGCGAGTCGAGTCGCACACAAGATGAAGCTGCACGCAGAAGAATCGCTGACGAAATCATAATAACACTGAATGGCAATGATGAACTCGTTGTCGAATTTATGATTGCTGGTCCACACTGGGAGTTAGGTAACTTCATGTGTCTCAATCATCAAAGTGATTTCAACCACGTCATGCAGACTGCATTCGCAAAATTGAAGACTGATTCAAGGGAAGGAAATTTGTGGAAAAATATACGCACGACATACCGTGTTGTATCTTGGATACTCTACGGCTTCAGATTACTTCTTAAGACGGATGAGTGTGTCGAGGTAATTCGAATATTCAATCCGTATTTCTCCCATAATGATACACCTCATGGGGATGACCACTTTTTCCTTTTGGATTCCATGCGCGAACAAATTTTCGACAATGCAAAAGAACAGAACTCTAAACTGGTACCGGAACTGATGCACCTTTCAATGGCAATATATGACAGTTTTGCAACTCAAAGGTTAAACAAGCAATCTTCAATGAGTGACGTGGCATCGACTGTAATTTACTGCTTAATTAGTATGAAAATGGAGGATGAAACTTCGATTTTTGTTCAAAAACACTTAGGTTGTATAGAGAATGCCTGTCAAATATTTGATAATCATACCGCCATTATGTGTTTATTAGAGTTCTCTGAACTGTTGTTGCTTGTTGGTAGAGATGGACAGAATATTAAAAATGTAGCATTGGTTCAAGGTTGTAAATCGGCCATTGAGAAGTTTTATACACTTTCTAACAAATTTTTTAATCATGAGTACAGTAATTCGCTAAGAGCGCTAAGAGTTTTGACCAACGTGCGTTTGTTACTTAAGTTAAGCATCGACGTACCGTTCCTTTCCAGTGTTTTAATTCCAAACTCTTCGCTGTCAGACGAGGTAATTAAGAATAACCAGAGAATTTTTCTTGAAATAACAAATGACTTGATTGCATTTGATTGCCAAATTGAAGCCCTGTCTAATTTAGAATTGCTTGAGAACTGTATAATGAAACACTCGGACTTGAATGATTTAGCAATTTTAATTAACACGATGAGATTGGCAAGCAAGATCAAGGTGACAAGAGGGTGTCTTCGGGACGCGCCAGCGAAACTAACTGACGCAAGTCGAATGTTGTTGCGATATTCAAGTTACAACCATCCGAGTGAACTGAAAGGGATTGTCAAAAACGAAATTCAAGAGCTTGAAGACAAGATCAATGGAATCAATAGAAACGAGGATGTTAACTGAAATGAATATCCCGTGCGTATCAAAGATGTAACAGAGTTCAGAAAACCGAACTGGTAGCCCAAGTGTAAGTGGAGTTCTGTTTCGGAAATCGATAGAACCACTGCCTCAAGCCTAGAACGTGTGAACACGAACTTGTATATCATGGTGTTTTCAATATAGTAAATTAATTTATTAAAATATTAAATTATAGTATATGCGCACGTATCTATTACGATTAGATTCTTATACTTATATCCTGCTGTAACTGCATAATGATTATTGAATGTATCAATAAACTTAGGTTGAGTTATTCTGAAATGTGCGGTTTCCTTTGAGACAACTTCAATTATATGAAATATTTAAACAATGAATCGAATGTATGATTGCTGCTAATCATAGGTGAACAAAATAGACGGGAAATATTTTCAAAATACTTTGTCAATTGCGCTTTACAAATTACAAAATAATATATTTAAAATACATGATTTTGTTAACAAAATAAAATATAAGTATTTTCAAAATACAACTTTGCGACGCAAATGTAAAGAATTTGAGAGAACGTTGAAATCATTTACCACTTCATTGTTTGAAAAACTATTCCAAAACTCGACTGCTTGGTGCACGTCATGTATGAAGTTGACAATTTCAGTAGTTTAAAAATAATCCATTTTCAGAATTTTGAAAATACTTTGCCAAAATGCACATTTGAATTAAAATTTGAACTCAAAATAAAATTCTCCACAGCATTAAAATACAGAAATAGATCTCCCCCAGTTTTTCACGAGGTCACCTTGTGACCTTTTAATCTTATTCGAGTCCTCATGTTGATTTTCTAACCGGGAGAATGGATTTAACTTGACCTTGTCACCATGTATTGAAAATTTTAGATTTCAAAGTGATGTGATAGATCACCTATTCTAAATGCGATTGACTTTCCAACTAGTCATCCCTTGAGAGATTTGGATGACGCGTTCCAGACCTGTAATCACTCAAACTTTACCCTAATTCGTTGGAACATCCGGTACCTACTACTACTAACTTACTAGTTAGTACTCTACTGACAAATTGAAGTTGTTGCGCTAGTGGAGTGACAAAGTATCAATTTACTTAGATGACAGCAATAAATCGTGAGAACGAGAAATACGTGTAGTGAGTGGATTTATAATTAGCGCATTCAGATTTTCATGAATATTATGTAATTTGAGACCCAATTTGTTTCACTAAATGCTGTCCTTGACACTAACCATTCTACGTGTATAAAAGACATTCTAGATTACTTCACTAAACAATTTTTCAGTTGAATGTTCACTCTGTATACACAATGTATTTCCAGAATAATTTTAGAAATTTGAAAGATTGTAAGACATATACAAAATTAGTGTAACCTCTAGTTAAACACGATCCCACAATTAATTTTGTTGTATTGCATACTAACTAGGTGACTCTGTGGAAAGTCTCAAGCATTTTATTGTTAACGAGTTATCAATATTAGGGCATAACATTGATAATATTCTTAGACCTTTGTACATTGGTATCCAAACAAATCGGCGAAAGTTTAATTTTTGTGGGCTGTAAATAGTTCCAAAGCCAAAGCTATATATGTACTTGAGAAGTCAAAGTCACGGTGACTGCATGCTACGGCTACGAAATATTTTAATTGCAGACATAAAGTGAAAATGAAAATGAAAGTCAATGACAAATAAAGTAAAGTACTAGAACGTACACTATCATGGTTTCATGTCACGCAATATAAATACATGTTTATATAGTTTCAATTCAAATGAGTCTCCTCTCCTGTTTTATATGTGTAGTATGATTTGTGATGCGTGCATATTTAATTCCATCGAAACAAAATCGTATTTGTAATTGTGTAGGCCGTGTAGGTAATAAAACGGAAGATTTCCAGGAAATGAAATTAGTACAACATGATTTTACAATTAATTCTAATACATTGGATTGATTACTCGGTGACTCTGAAAGTCTCAAGTAATTTAGTATTAATGAGTTCTCATAATTAATTTGTCGTTTCATATACAGGGTGGGCCATAATTATTAATGCGTAACTTAAATCATATACTGTCCAGGCGAACATTATGCATTAGTAGGAGACTTACAAAAATAATTACGTGTACGTGCACAAAATTAAGCCTACACTTTAATAAATCATATTCAATTTTGAGTTACATGAAAATGAGCATTAAAGGACAATTAAGCAAAAGTCCAGGGAATTCATTGATAAGGTAATGAGCAATATTTTATTGCACGGCATCACACGCGTCATGTACTCTACACTTATGATAATGTAATATTTATTCTGTTGGATCCGCACTATTAACTGTATTTATGTACAGTGTCCCAAATATAGGCGTACAGTATTTTTTAGAATCAACTAAAGAAGAAAATAATTATGTAGACTTTCCTTTAAAAAAACAAATCCTTTTGTGTTGGAAAATTAAATGGATTTGAAGGAATTAATTTTTAGTTTTTATCCATGTGTACTTGAATTTGCATTGCAAAAATTACTCCCACTGAACATGCGTATTGGGGACCAGGTAGAATTTTCAATTGTAATTGCGTGTAAAGTTTGAAGTAATCAGGCACCGGGCTTTACTATTTCTGATATGAACTTTTTTATGTGACCTCAACTCCTTATCTGTTTTGAAGTGTCGACTTAACCAGCTTTAACCGTCCAAAGGTTTTATGATTACTCTTCACATTTTCCTTCATATGATATAGATTACAGATACGCATGGCAAAAATGCAAAATGTATGAACAAAATTAACCACTTGAATTAAAATATTGAAAGTACATTCGTAGTAAATTTAGCGAAAGCAGTTTTATTTCAAACCACCGTATTTCAAAGGCTAATATGTATTTCATTCGAATAATTCAAAAATTTAATATCTCTAGTTCATAAAAACAAAGAATTTTGAGTAATTATTTGCTACTGGAAAATGTCTGGAACAGGTATGACCTCTTTGCAGTGTTTACTTTATTATTTTTAAATTTCATTTTTAATAGGCTTAATAGACTTAAATAATTTCATTAGGAACTATCGTCACAGACAGGGATGTTCATTGGATTGTAAAAGTTCTACAAGAAAATCCAGAATTGATTAGAAAAGTGGAAAGATTTTGCGACTGTTTGGAAATCAATAGATCAGATTTAGAATTGTTCCGAAGGTCTATGTGTGGACCACACGAATTATTGCCATGGGCCTTGCGAATATGGATGTTGAACGCAGGAGATAATGCTACACTTGAAAACCTCATCGACATTTTGAAAGGCGAAAATTTCAATCGTACAGCCCGTAAGTTTTTGATGAAGTAAATCGTAATTAAAAAGTACAAGTTTCATATTCGTATTACAATTCGCATAACTTTTTTTATATACATAGAACGCCTAATCGAGGAATCAGCCCGATCTCATAATATGCAAATACTTCAGACTGGGAATTCACTTGAGACCGCTGATGTGTGGTTTGAAGTGCCTGGTCCTTTCCCAGATTTTGCAGGCCGTGTTAATGATTTGGAAAAGCTTCACAAATCAATAACCACACAGACAAAGGACAACATCACCATGATTACAGCGAAAACGACCACATTAGTCAGTGGGTTGGGTGGAATTGGTAAAACAACATTAGCAATGCATTACGCTTGGAAATATCAGAGGAGTGGTTTCTACTCAAATGTGATATGGATAAATAGTGAAACCTTTGATACAAGGAAAGAATCGTTGACCAGATTGGTTGTTCACTTGAAGTTGAACACAATTAGAAAAAATCCACTAGAGATAGAAACATACAAGCACATGGAACTAATATACGAACGGTTTAATGGACAACAGAATACATTGTTCATCTTCGACAATGTCGAGGACTATGAATC
>JAQIXO010000773.1:0-15767 GCA_034700305.1 Protaphorura armata
ACAGACGGACAGACATAGGGATCGCAATAAGTCGTTTACAACGTAGTATACTACTCGTCGCACGACTTAATAATTGATTCTTAACATTATTACTCTTACCTAATATTAAGACATTGTTCACTGAAGCTTTTTCTTCAATTGTTTGATGCACATGTTTCCTTATCTATTCTCCTGATTCCAATAAAACCGAGAAGCCATCATGTTCAGATTCCACGTCCAGGTAGAAACTTGATAGACACTGCGCTGAGTTCTGGATTCAAGTTTTCGTTTTTCTTCTTCTGGAATAATGAATGAGAAAATTTGGCTGGCAACAAGCGCCCAATCGGAGATTTGAATGGGAAAAATTCGGGTTCCTCGTATACTTTATAATGTTGACTGAACTTTTTTCTTGCTGATTGATGATTTTGATAGTTAGATGGATTTGATGAATGAGGTTTGTTTGATTTAATTTGGCTTTGGGTTCAGTCAGTCAGTCAGGGTGCACCCACCTCCGTCTTCTCCACTTCACTCTACATTTTCGTATGTGGAAATATGTGTATACGTTTGCATGTGCATATACATGTGTAATTTTTAGGTACTCAAGATTGGTGCTCGTTGTGTTTAGAAACACTTAAAAAATATTCAGCGGATCTTGGGCAGTGTCTAGAACCAACTTTTTGAACATTTTGAAACTCCTGCTCAATTCCTGAACCGGATGTCAGGGTAGTTACCGACAATACCGGGAAGAGCCCAAGGGTCCTAGACTACGTTTGCCAAATTTCAAGCCAATCCGCCAAGTAATGAAATGAGTACACAAGGAAGCACATATATTGAACACATTGTTTGATAAGAATGACAGATAGAATTAAGGAAACCTACAGAATGCCATCTAACAAATTACACAAATATTTTATATTTCACATATATAATTCTAGTCGTGACGCTCAGTCACAGTCATAATTCCGCGAATGTCGGCTTAAGTTTGTCTAACTGACTCACATACAGTCATAATTAATGTCCGCATCGAATAGTATGAAAACGAGTGAAAGTTCAAGGAACGAGTGAGCCTCTAAACACCACAAGTGACTTATGATACTGTGTATGTCGTATCGCATGTATAGTTGGACTTATGGATTCCATTGCATTGATATGATTAAAGTCCTTGATAAGTTGTAATAATGTCGTTAATACACGGAGTCCACTGCAGGCCACACAGACAGACGGTCAAATATCTGCAAAGTAGTAGTAGTATTAGAGCATTTCAGCTGCTGTACAAAGTTCGAAAGTACTTCCTCATCACGAACATTTACTTTCTCTCTCATAAATCAATACAATGTGCTACAACTGTACACGTACTGTTAGAGGCTTCTAAAGCCAAATGGCGAGTTTACTGAGTCGCAAGGCTACCATTGTTGAATGGCAGTGATCATTAATAAATTAGTGATTTCTCTCTCTCTCATTCTATTGCGTCTTCGCCCCAAAAAATTAGTAAAGTGGACCTTAATACGATACACTGACAACTTGCGCCAACAAGCACTAGAGGAAATATTTTCTCGCTAGGGGTGTGTGTGTGTGCACGGCTGGCAGGGCAAGGGCATTCCGCAAAAGTTAGACGATTTGATGGTCCCGAGCAAGAGAGAAAAAAGGCCTGTGAACTACGAAAGGGCGTATAATAGGGCTTTGACTTTTCTTACACTGAAACCAGGGAGAGACAGAGCGACTCCATAGCTTTCTCCGACAGGGAAAATAAAGGGAAACTTGAGTTAATCTTGAAACGACCAAGTACAGCACAAGAGACTAGACTCAGACTCATCGTCAAAAAGACAGACGGACGGAGTGCTGAGTGAAATGAAATGATGAAACGGATGGCAAAAGTAAAAGTCACTTCCTACGGAAATACTAATCTATTTCTAGTTTCTGCTCAAAGAGAAAGTCCTCACTGACTTCTACTCTTGCCCTAGGCACCTCTTGATTTCTCACCACTTGTACTTATTTCATTTCCTTCAAATCCCAGACGAAGTTGGACAACTTCCCATCCTCCATCATGTATTTCCTATAGTATGCGTACTTTTCATGTGGACACTTTCCCTTTAGCTAATATAAGCACCATGAGTACATGGTCTTCCAAAACCAACAGTTTAATTTGCTTTTATTAAACGGACGCATTTCCCCCTAGGCCTTTACTTTAATGTGGAGATAGAAATTTGCCTTGATGTTTGGAAATTAATCTCTGTCCGTGGTCAAACCTTACTGTAATGTGAGAATGAATGACATTGCTGACACACGAGAGGAGGGACCAAAGGGACACACCCTGGGAAATTGACTCTCTCATGGCTAATGTTTCCCACTCTTATGACATAAGCCACAGGGCTAGGCTAGAGCTAGAGTCAATTTCAAAGGATTCTTCAATCCGCATATCCTTTGATCAAATAATTTTGTGTTTGACTCACTCTACTAACTACAATCGTCACACACATATAAAAGAATGCTTGGTAGAAAGCAAAGACCCCTTCACTTGGTGGTTTTTGAATTTAAAAAAGAGTCAAAAATTAGAAAAATGCAAATGCCCAATTTTTCTTATGAATTTCCCATAGCGACTGGGTAGCCTGGCTGGAGACATCGTGCCTTACACAATGGGACTGCCCGTGACGAACAATATCCCAGCACTTGGTGGACAACCCTTCATCTCTCCTTGGGCCAGTCTCGCCAACTTCAGCAAACAAGACTCGGTCGTCTCAGAAACTCTCATTCATTATTTATCCAATTTTGCGAGGACTGGGTGAGACAGATTTACTTTACTATACTGTCATCTTTATATGTCCTATTCTGAATACCTCACTCTGACTCTAATACAGAAATCCAAATGTGAATGAGATCCAACCCCTTGGCCTGGGGACCCAACCAGACTCAAACGATTTAAGCCCTGGCGGTGGAGGTTCCCGAGAGCGGATCCGCCTCCGCTCTCTCCACTGGGACGCTTTTGACCAAATCACCCAGTTGTACATGAACCTAGGGGTCAAACCTCGTCTCAAAAGCCATTACCGAGGTCACAAACTAGCACTTTGGCTCAATTTAATCCCACAAATTCATTTGCCGGGTGGGGCCGATGTGGCTCCGAATCATCATGCATTTCAAGACAATAGTCCCAGTCTTTATATCGGTAAATATTGTCCAAGGTTACAATTAATCTTTTCGAGCAAAATTTTAAGAACGTCCTCTCCAATTTTCTAGGACCAGTTCGACAATTATACCCTTTGTCCTTTGGTGATCAAATCCCTGGGTTCGGTGGACCATATTTCCAACCAGTTCCTACAAAAACACATTTGACCCCAGTCACAAGTACTACGGCAGGGAGTATGTCTGTCACGACCACAGAATGTATTGACCCGACTGGTGCTCCTACTTTCTCACATGGGACTGGACTGAATGGGATGTAAGACACTTCTTGTTTTTTTCTCACGGGCAGGTTCACTAGTAATTAATATATTCCATATTCATCATAATTTTTGGACGCAGAGACGCGGATGATGAGATAAATCTGAAGGGACCGAACGTGGACCCTTCCTCTGTATCACGTGGTCTAGGAATGCGAGAAGAAATCCGAGGTCACAGTGACTACGATTACTCAACTGCCCTCACGGTCACTCTCACTGTCGGCGTTTGTCTCATTCTCTTGAATCTCCTCGTCTTCTCTGCCATCATGTGTCATCGGGGTCGTGGGCTCGACAATAATGGATTAGGTGGAACTTCTGCCAGTGACTCTCCAGGGAGTCGCCAGGGTCAAGAGTCTGGTCTAGTCAAGTCATCTTACCAGGTAAATTTTCAGTTTCAATTAGGTATACGCATTTTTATTAATTTTCCTCTCCAAAATATTTATGAGGAATGCCAGAATCACTGGAAAAATCAGAATGTTTTTTCTTTCTCTTCAAATCCATTGATAAGTGATTAAAAACATCAAAGAGAAAACGGTAGTACTAAAGGAAGAATGTGCTAATTTTTTTGCCAAGGAAAAGTATTGTGAGGAAGCATAGCGTTTGAGATTGGTTGAAGGGAATCGAAAGGTAACGCAAGCCTCGCAAGAGTGCCATCAATTTATTATTCCACGCAGACTTATGGGAGCACCCTGGGAATACCCTGTCACATCCTTTAGGTTTACGATTCCAAATATAGTACACTTTTATTTTCACCATAAATTGAGGGAAACAACGCATTTCTCTTGGCTGGAGTAGAACGAACAGTTCGTAGGGCTACTTTGTGAGTTGAGTGCCAAGGAGTCTCGTTCCTCATTTTCCTCCATGAATTTTTCCATAGTACGAGAGTATTTTAACATCAGAGTATTCAAAAGGAATCCTAATGCATCGTATGATGCACAATGCATACCGCCGTGAAAGTGAAGCATACATAGCACGGCTTTCAATTTCTCCGGAAAAAATTAAGTTAACGAGGAAAGACATTTTCCAGTACAACGGCAATAGTCAAATCCCAAGGGAGAATTTCAAGGCATGGCTTCAAGTCAACCAAATTATTCTGCAGGCACTCAACTGTCTATATTTATTTATCGCGCCAAATCCGGCCTTCATATATAATAAATTGGGACAAGAGAGAAAATGGCTCCCAATAATTTTCTCCTTTCTTTTTTTTTTCCTTTCGATTTCTCCAGGATGAATTCAGCTGGACTCCATGCCCCAACTCTCACGGAGTGAATGGTGGGGAAAATTACCACCCTGGTCATTTATCACACCCAGGAGATTCCATTCCATTGGGTCAATACCCTCAGCCTCCAACTTCTTGTGCCCAGCATCAGCATCCACATCCATACGAGAACATGGAGTTCAATTCTTCCATGAACTGTTGCATTTCTCCAGGAGGTTCACTAATGAGGTCCAATCATTCCCATCATCCACATCCACATCCACCCAGGTCTCCTTCTCCTCTCATGATGGTCATGATGTCCAGGGATCCAAATATGGGGACACATGAGAGTGCTGGACGTCATTGCGTTCAACTCCAACAAATTCCACCTGACTTCATTCAGAATTCAGATCAACCGCCTCCTGGGTCCATTCGACTCTACATGAATCAGAGTGCAGGTACGCCATGTCTTGAATTTATATTAAAGTTTCTAATAAAATCCAACACGTTTTTCAATATTTCTAGAGAATTTTCTCAAGACAAATTGTAAAAAATAATTGAGCAGGGCTGGTATTAATCAAAGTTAGGGAACTGACAGTTCAGTGCATGTATTATTGGAAAATATGAGAAAAGTAACATTATGCACAAATGACACAAAAGAATGAGACAAAAAGTTTTTATGCTTTGCTTTTACTCCGTTACCGTCTGTTTCACACATTTCTATTCAAATAATTGAGATTTCTTCATATAATAAACTTTCCCCACTTCAAGCATCAAGTTTTCCAATACGAATAAACAAACTATACTTGGTTTCACACTCTAAGTTTTGTTATAGACAAATAACTCGGCAGCATATTGTATTGTTTTGTTGAAGGTATTAAAAAAACTTTGTTCTCTATGGAATGAGTTTGCAGTTTGCATAAACTGGGTATATAGTAACTTACGATTAGTAGCACGAACACGTATTTAAAAACTTTTAAGGTTACATTGTATGTGCGCCTACACATTTCTTGGAATGCAAAGGGTTTAAAATGCCCTTGTGCAAAACCAAGCTCCATGCATGAGTTTGTGCCGCTGTAGTATATCTTCCTTTTTCTTTCTCCAGGTGAGATGATGGAACCACCTGACGCATCCAATAACCCACACCACCAGAGGGCTCCCTCTTACGCCACAACCACAAACAGCATGTCTCGAACCCTCCTAAGACAAAATCCAATTCAGAGTCCAAGTCCAGTGAGTTCTGGTGGGACGACTGGGTCCGTGTCGACTCCAAACACTGGAGGTAATCCAAGTCCCAATACTGGGAATACGACGCTGGTCGGAGTCCTCAAGAGACACAACTCTGCTTCTGCCTCAAACACAACGTCTGTCAAGAAACGAGTTCAGATTCAAGAGATCTCTGTGTGATGTGATAAACTCAAAGTGAAAACAAAATAGAACAGTAGTAAACATTCCTCATGTTCCACAGACAGACTGGACTTCCTGGATGCGGAAATCCAAAACCCTTTGGGAAATTCCACGGTAAACAAACCTTCTGAATATACGTGGTGGTGCTATATGCTATAGTGCGAGTGTGTGTAACTGTGTAACTTGAACCTTCAAAAGGCATTTGTAATTTGAACTACCACGGTGAATGTTATGTACGTACATGCTTGTAGAAAAACTACATGGACCCTACACGTGAAAAAATTTTATAGTTGTTTTCCAAGTACAAAAAACTGTGAAAAGTGAAAAGTGTGTTTAAAAAGTCAGTTTAAAATTGTCTAGAATAAAAATACTCAAAAATCATTCCATTCTTCATTCATGTGGATTTTGGAGGAAGATGAATCTTTACAAAAGTGATAAGAAATATCCTATGTATTATTAAATTTGTAAACTGTTGAAATTGAATTGTTGGTGAAAATTAAATACTTACATTTACATTCATGTGACATAATTTGGCAAAATTAAATTTGAATCAAAATGCCGGAAATTATTAGAGACATAGGCAAAAACTGAGTGCGTGCGATTTCCGCTCATCTCGGATTTCCTGCATGAGATCTATTTGCACGCACAACTGTAGTCTAGGCCCCCGTGTTCAATGTTCAACCACCGAAAGTGAAAAATGGGAGTTCTTGTCTTCAGGTCTTAAATTTATTACTCTGTACATCATTGGGGGTCAGTCGGGGAACACACGGGAGTCGATAGTCGACCTCAGCGGTCACGTTCACGTCTTCCTTTTTTTATTCGAATCTTTTCTACATTAGCCAGTTTTATGCTCCAACCAGATCTAGATCTAATCCAAGGATTTTTAAATCCGTGCATCCGTGCATCCTTCCAATTCTGTAATTGGATTTGATTTTCTTTTTTCCAGTACGTCCTATCCCATGAACTAAAGAATTCATGAATTAAAGAATGCATGGAATAAATCTACTGAAGGAAAGGTGGATTCAATTTAAATCTCATCCGATGGAAACCAAACAGGCTACTTCTACGGCATATGTTTTATATTTTCTTTCTATTAAGAAACATGAGTTTTCTAAGAACTATAGGAATAAGTGCACAACCTGGAGTGTATGGGATTTGCCTTCAAATTTTCTTTAGGAAAAGACCAGAGGAAGAAGGAGTGATTTCAACAAGTGATACACTCTCACTCTCCAGGAAGCACTAGCAGTGGATATCGATTTCCTGCCTCCCTGGAATATGTTTCATAATGGCAATGGAGTTCATCCTCTTCCTCTCTCCTACTTCACACTACCTCTTTCTTTAGCTTCTAATTCACAGCTAAGACGTCATGAAACTAAATCTTTTTATTGGCTGGAGTAATAAACCCTTCCTTTCCCTGTATGTCCTATGGAAGAGAAAGGATAATAAAGCACTTTGAAGGAAGACTACGGAATGACATTTCCGCCTAGGCATATTTCCAATTCCATTTACAATTTCATTTTAATACTTTCTGGAATACCTGAACGAAACTCTTCTCTTCTGTTACACACAGCCATTGAGATCTATATCATTTGAAGTCAAATCCAATTTGAAAAAGAGATACTGAATGACAAGTTCGCAATTCAAAATGACTGAAAAATATTACTGGGACGAATAGATAAAACACTGACAAGGGATTGACCTGCCTTGACACTCCAGGACATGGATAATTTGGTCTTGGTTGTTTTGTTTTAAAACATGCTTTTTCACAACGTGTTCGAATTGTCATGTCAAAATGAATGTACAGCTTCCACAAACTTACCTCATTTGCAGTTGATGACAATGTTAACAGAACAGGAAGAGAACATGAGTATGCATGTCTCATCCAATTTGATTTGATTTCCTTCGATTCAATTCAATTCAATTCCCAGAGTACCTCTTATATTTTGTATATACCTTCAAGTTGAATAGCTTCATGTGCTATAAGAACAAGAACGTAAGAAATTCACTGGAGTATGCCAACCAACTAAGTGCACGTTCTATTTCTCGAGTGCGTGTGAAAAGTTTGTAGGGACGGAAAGTGATCCTTCTCTCCCTTTCCCCCATGTTTATGCATAAACGCTGTTCCATTCCATTCCATTCCAAGTTTAACCAATTCAATTATCCTTCCAAACTTTTATGGAAGCCAATCTTCCTTTCCTTTCCTTTCCTTGTATTCAATCCATGTCTTGGAAATTCACACAATAGCTCAAGTGGATCCGATCAAGACGATCCGCCCGCAACCAGAGCCAAAGCCAAAATCACATCTTCGTACAAGTTAACTTTTTGGTAAGAGTACTTTACTCCGTGTTCTACAGCCGGAGGGTAAGAACATAAACCACTATTTCAGAAGTAGACAAGAAAATACAGTCCTTGATATTCTGTAAGTACTCATTTCTTTCGACCCTTCATTTTACAAAACATAAAAAGTTAAAGGATTTTTTTATATTCCTCTAGTACACAAAGTATTTCTACTACTTATCTCTATCTATAGAACGGAAGAGGAGGAAATGAAATGAGACTCGAGTACCTAAGTAGAATTAACTGACTGGACTTTGACGTCTAGACTCAGAAAGTCTCTTGCCTTGTCCTTCGCCCAATGCTTGGAGAAAGTGGTGAAAGTCAAGTCCTATTTGGCCAAATAGCAATAGCAAGCACAGAGGAGAAAAAAAAAAAAAAAAAACGAAGTCTGGTGGACAAGAGATAAAGTGAAAAAACGGACTCAACATTTTCCATGCTCTTTCGCACTCTCAACAAGAAATACATTCTCTCCATTTTTGCCCCCAACAACTGTCTATGTGTCTATCTGGCAGTTTTCCCAGAAGGAGAAAAACTTTTGTGGCTAAAACTTTGTCTTACTAATGAGAAGTCCTGTGCTCAGTTTTTGATCCTGGAACTGGGAATTTTTGTGTACCCAGGATGCAAAATATCTCCAGTATATTTTCTTAAAACGCTTAGTTCACCGAAATACATTTTACGAATGTTTATATTCGTTTTCATTTCAAAATACTGATGGAAAAAGTTGGACTACTTCAGAATTCGGGTGACTTCATATATCACTGGATTATGCTTTATAAATGTGAGCAACGCAGCGTACTATGTTCAGCTTTGACAAATAAAGAGATAGATGAGAGTCACATTCTCACATTTATATGCTTACTTCATGACTCATACTTCTATGCTACTACTACGCAGTATCTTACATTTCACACATCCAGTACTACATCTATGTTGACAAATATGTCGTTTGTAGAGCATGAGAGCATTGACAGGAACATGGCTGCCTTCCATTCCATTCCTTTCCTCCCATTTCATTCATTCCTTCAATTGAATGGATTGCATTCCAGTGATGAAAGAGTGAAAAGTGAAAAGGCTTAACTCTGAAAAGGATTCATCACATTTTGTTCACCATCACCACAGAGCACGAGGCCCTTTCACAGAATTCACATCAAAGTTTCATCTCCATGACTTTCAACGTCACCGTCCACCTCAAAGGACTACCTAAAGCAAAATTTGTCAGATTCACTTTTTTCCAGATTCATCAATTCTTCGTGACATATTTTTTTTTTGGTGTGAGAATAATTTTATAAATGTCTAGAATAAATTACTCATGATTCTTTCATCATTGGTTGGTGCGAATTTTGGAGGGCTAAAAATCTTACACAAACTGATAAAAAATGTTATTAAGTTTGTAAACTGTTGAATTGTTAAAGATACTTATATTTACATTCTTGTACAAACGGTGTCATAATTCAGCACGGCACACTTAGATTTAAATCATAATGTCGGAAATTATTAAGAACAAAACCCGCGCGCGACTTCCACTCATCTCAGATTTCCTCAGATTTCTACAACTGTAGTCTAAAAGTCCTCGTGTTCAGCCACCGAAAGTGAAAAATGGGAGTTCTTGTCTTTAAATTTATTACTCTACAGCTGATCTAGGTCAGTGGAGTGGGAACACAGGGATCCAACCTCAACGGGTCACGTACAAATCTTTTCTACATTACTCGTACTTTATAATCGACTCATGCTCCTCTGAATTTTTTTAAATCCACACATGAAATGAAATCAAAATCTCCAATTTTTAATTTCCTTTAAAACCTAGATAATAGAATGCTTGAAATAAATCAACTAATCTTTACTGGAAGGTACACAGAGTTAATCTTGGCCGGAAACCAGGCTAATGCTACCATGTTTTTTATTTCCTTTCTATTGAGAAACATGAGTTTTCTACTGCATAAACTTCAGGAACACAAAATCCGAGTGTACAGGATGAGGTTTACTTACCTTTAACATTTTCTTGGGAAAAGACGAAGCACCGAAAACAGGAATCATCTCAAACGATACACTGAATACATTTTCACTCTCTTTCACTCTCCCGGAACGGAAGTACCCGGATATTGCATCCCAATACAAATACAAAGCTTTTCAACGAACCATGATTGGATTTTTTATCCACACTTCACTACCATATAAGTATACTCACTCTATACATAAAATCAATCTTCTTCGTAGAGATCGATTTTCTGGCCTAGTCGGCGGGTTATGGTTATAGATACAAACAAATAAATGTTTTTTCAAAGAGGTTTCCCCTTGCTCTCCAGTTTCCAGATTAAATGATTGAAATAAAATGATAAGACGAACAGAAATGAAATCCGGTTGGTTAGTACAGAATGCATGAGGATCCGGTTTGCTGGCATAACATAACGTTCTCTTGGCTTAGCTTGAGTTCATATTCTTTGAATCGTAACCACTCCAACCCTTGGGACTTTATACATTTTTTGGTTGTCATGATTGTTCAGTGAAGTGAGTTGAACCCAAAGTGAAATGCAAGTAAGCGTTGGGTGAAATATCTTGACATTGACGACGTAAAAAGGAAACTGCGGTCTTCAACCCTCGTCATTTCTGACAACTTGGGCCACCAAAAGTTCAGACATCCGTGAACTCAAGACTCCACTTCATAGTTCATGCCTTTCACTCTTAAATCCTTTCACCAACTTTCTCTTTCTCTGGCTAAGCTTTCACATCCCATACACAAAGTACTTTTCTGTTTGGAAAACATTTCTAGGGAAGTCAACGACCAATGTTGTAATTTGGTGGAATCGGCAGACATTTCGAAATGAATTTACTTTGGAGGTTCTCCCACCCATTCACCTGTGATTAGTTACGGGAAACAAATGACAGATACATGAAATAAAAGAGGAAACATTGTCAACCGGTCCAAGACACAACCGTATGCTTCTTTTCTCACGATTTCTTCGGAGCATTGGACTGGAACCTAATCCACATGACACCTTTGTGGGTAAAACAGGGTGTCTCTGAAACGTTGAAATCTTTTCAGATACACCTTGCATGTGAATTTGTTCGATTAGGTGGAAAAACCCAGGAGAATGTCTTGTCTGATTTGATTTCGTCAATTCAATTCAATTCTCAAAATGACTCGTACCTTTTACCAGTCAAAACGAACCAATTCATACTCGTAATGACTTGGTTCACACTCTCGTGCTTTCTTCAGTGAAAGTGGAGAAAGTCTGGTTGCCTGCAACGCAAAAACGTAAGAAATTCACTGGCGTATTTCTCGAGTGTGAAAAGTTTGTAGGGCCGGAAAGTGATCCTTCTCTCCTTCTCTCCCCATGTTTATGCATAAACGCTGTTCCATTCCATTCCAAGTTGAACCAATTCAATTATCCTTCCAAACTTTTATCGATGCAATCTTCCTTGTATTCAATCAATGTCTCGTAAATTCACAGAATTGCTCAAGCAGAAGAAGTAGAATAAAAACGATCCACACCACAGGCGAAGTCAAAATCACATCCATGCCAGTACAAGTGAACTTTTCTGTAATGACATGATTATTCTCATACAACTTCTACTAGGCCAGTGTGTAAAAAATCTATACCAATTTTTAAAACGTTCAGTTCACAGAAATAGTACATTCTAGGAATATATTTCGCTTCAAAATTATGATAAAAAATGTTGGGGTACTTGAAAAATCGTGTGAATTCATTTCGTGACTTCATTATATTTTACAGAAGACTTTTATCACATTATTGGTTCACTACTCGGTCGGATAGAGTCATGGCATGTCAAATCGGACAGGGGGCTAATCATCTCGTGCACGTGTTCCTACCGACAGTGATTTCTTATTCTTTGAACTTTCAGCACTAATTTTATAAGAAGTGGAGCGAACTAAAGTTTTGGGACAAGCACCTGCCTTTCACTTCGTCCGTCTGATTGTGAGAGTTTGTTTTTCCATTCCACTTTCACCCAATAATCTAATTCCCAGAAAAAGCGAGAATTGCCTTTAATCAGGTTCTAGTCAACATACAGTGACAGCTCATCAGCGCCTTCATCTTCCTGGAATAGCAGTATATAATGCGCAGTGAAAAAACAGTAGAGAAGTTCTATGTACAAGAAGATTTCTGGTGAAATTAAGGAACATTTTGCATCATCCAAAGATTGGGTTAAAAATCAAGAAATCAAAAGAAAATCCTCATGTAAAAAATAATTTTTTTTGTCCAATTTAGATCCACGTTTGATTGTGGGTACGGGCGTGGACTAAATCCTACGAATTGACTCCGGTTGACTTGTTTCAAAAATAACTTTGTTCGGATTTTCTCTTGAGGAGGTGAATGAGGTAATGTGTTCACTACAGCAAAATAATTCCAAATACTAACATTTACTGTACTAAGGAAAGACGAAGGTGTGTGGAATGGAATAGAGTGAAGTCAATTGTGGGGTGAAAGCCAAGGAGTGCGTTGTTCCGACTCAATGAACTCGAACGAAATATTTTGGGAAGACTTTCTCCCACACTTGAATTCTATGATTCAATTTCCACATTCCCTTCCTTCGCATCCTCATCCTCATCCGTTGCATGGAGACGAAGGTAACTTTGGGAGAGGATTCCACTTGAGGTAGATGGGATGTGTTCCTTTTCCTACGCTCAGGTCTTTAATCTAACCAGCCAGCCTAACTAGATATCAAAAGTAGTCGGTATATGTTACAGTTAGTTGTTTCGAACTTACTTTTAAAGATTCAGAAATGAAAGTGTAATTTGCAAAACGACTTCTGTACTGTATTCTTTTAAATTTTAACTTTTCGATCTACCGGAACCGATCCATGGAAAAAGAAAATCTCGTTATCCAAAAATTCCACTAAACTCGACTCTAACATATGATAAGAGATGTAAATGCTGAATGTAATGTAGAGGAACCCATTCGAACCGGCTAAGGTGGAAGGAAAATACGAGTCCTCTGAGGACATACTCATACATACATAGCCGAATGGAAATTGAAAGTGGACTGAGTGAGTTCATTGCAAATGCACAACATTCAAGAAGAGTTAGAATTGAATTGAATGGGACTGGCGAAATAGATTAGAATACAAATACCTTTACATGGAGAGAGAAGACGCTGGAGAATTCAAAATCAACACAATGTAAATTGAATGCAATGTGGAATGCCTACCACCACCAATATCGGAGTAAGGGAATTCCAGGTCACAACACAAATACAAAGGTAGAAGATGTAGTACTAGGTTTTACTAGGACTTAAGAAAATGGATGAAAGGAAAGGAAATTGTGTGACAGAATTATAATCTAATTATTTTGACTCTAATTCTCAAATTTCCTCCAACCATTTCCTTCCTCGTTCTAAAACTTAACCTGCTGCGTGGGGTGAATTTAATTAAATTAAAGAATTAATATTTCCATAAGTGAAAAAAAAAAGAACAGAATTTTGTGTGTAGGTTGAACTTCCAAACATGAAGTATTAACAAATACAAGTACAAATACAAATGGAACCATATGTTGCCATTATGCAAAGTGACAAGTAAACCACTGCACACTATCGTCCTTGTACTTTCCACTACAGTTTCACTTTCTGTTTCATGTGCCGAGTTGAGCAATACAATACAATACACCAGTGCAATGGAACACACAAACATATGTGCATGACATGAGTCGAGGTCGGATCGCGAGAGGACATTTGTCATGGTTCAAAGTAGCGGAGCGTAGCGGAAGAGATTCTACGCCAGGATTTCATACATAGTCCTCTCCTCCCACTTCCATGAATGAGTCTCTCTATTTTTCATTCTCAGTGTCACACTTTCTACTTTCCATCCAGCACTTGTGACCTTTCTCCATTGCAAGAGAAGAGAAAGTCCATATTTCCATCTCTCCACTCATATATTCTTGGCAAACATGACATGTAGAATATTGGGTGAATAATGGACTCCCATTTGCACTTCACTTTCGTCCAACTACTTTACGACCGCTTCCTTTGAAAAAATCCATATGCGACGAAATGCATCTCATGCATAGAATTTCGGGCTCATACTCATAAGCAAAAATTCACACATCGATACTTACCGCTACGCTGCACTAAAAAATTGTTTCCATATAATATCATCTACTAACACACGAGTATATTTTCCTTTGAAATCTTATATTCCGAATTCTGGCCTATTCATCTTTTTTATTCGTATAATATTGGAAAAATTATCACCATGTAAATATTTTTCTAATTATTTTATTATTTTATTAATTCTAATTCTATTTAAAATCACAACAATAAAAATCCAATTTTAGTTCAATTTCAACACTAGTTATTTCATTGAAATTCAAAATGTGAGAAGTCAATGTTTTTTGTTTTCTTCCAATAAGAAATACAATTTTGAGGCCAAAGTGTTGTGATGACCCCAGCCTTGTTCATATACCATGACCCACAGTTTTCTGTTCCCCAAACTGTGTTCTTCAACTCCTTCGCAATCCAACTCATGTACTCATCCTGTGCAGATTTCCTTACAACGACCATTTTTGCATTTCTTAGCATCATTTCTCGGATGACACGGATCATAAAATTGACTTGACACTCGATCATGAAAATGGCTGTGTTGTGGCCTAACCTCTAGAAAATATGAGCACATGAAAAAAAAATTTTGTGACAAAATAAAATAATATTACGTACTGCATTTGGTCCAAGAGTAAAAAAATTATTCGGAATTGAGTTGGACACAATTCCATAGTAACTGAGCGGGATTTTTAAGAATGTTTTCAAAATATTTTCAGAGTTTCTTCCATACATTTCCATTGGAGCAAAATAGTCATGGACACGGTAACCAGTGGCAAGGATGAGGACCTACAGTTTGCAATTAAATTAATGGCTCATTAATTTTCACTATATACTATACTATCTCACATCCAGGTTTTGCAAGTGTCCATTTCCGGTCTCAATTCCATGACCCTTGACCTCAACAATATTTGTCCGGTGCAGAGTAACATTGGGTTGAGTCATTGCTGGGTAGTAGTCTTTTGAAGGAGCAATTCTCTTACAACCCAGCGCATAGTTTGGTGTCAATTGCTTCCGTAATTCATCATTTCCAGGAATTTGTTCCTTTAAGTGATTCTGAGCTAATTTCTGGCCTATAGAGGATTTTTTTATTATTACGAAAATATTACTAAAACTAAATACTAAATATTGTCAAAAAAAAATTTAGGTAGCTAACCTAACCCAAACCGTCTTAAAAAAGAATCATTCCGAAATATGGCGTAATGATTCACTTCATTCCTTAAGAAAATCATGGCTCTGAACAACCAGGTCAAGAATGGAAGATAGAAAAACATTGTTTTCAAGAATGCAGGGAATTTCCATTGAGGGCGTGGCATGACCCAAGCTGGTTTCCTCTGGTACACATGGAGTTCCTTTACGTCTTTC
>JAQIXO010000774.1:0-15764 GCA_034700305.1 Protaphorura armata
TGGTACAAATTTCTGTATGTATGTACTCAAATTTGAATATATTCCCAATGATAACTAGTACAGATTATTTACCGTGTTGCACAGTCAATCCGTGCATTCTGCAACTTTACATTTCTTACAATCAAAAATTAGAATCGGCCAAAGTCAATTTGGCAACCAATTTCGTGCTCGGGGTTTATTATTACATATTAATCATAAGAACAAGTATAAGTAGCTCGCAGTCTAGCCCTGACATTACTGTAAAATACGAATTCAATAACATTTTATCAAGTACGATTATAGTTAAAAAATTGGATGAGGTGACGGAACAAGATTGGAAAGTAGGTTCGTTATTTTTAGTGATGAATTGGATATTCGCTTAAAGAAAAAAAAAGATGCAGATTTTAAAACAAACTATTGTGATGTAAGATGAAATAAAATTTGATAACTATGAAATCTTGCGACGCTGGTATCACTATGCTTAGAGTATTCAATATACAGGGCTCTCGCTCTGGGTAGAGGGAGCGAAGTGTAGGACTTTCGCAAAAATCAACAAGAGAGATCCGAGTAGTGTCATTTTAAATTGCCACGGTTGATGGGGCGATTTGTCATTCGGTATGACAGGAACGACAAAACCCAGTCTAAAATCCGATTCCTCACAGCGACTACTCTTTATGTCAGCAAGCCCCCGTGTAAAATCTTAACGTGGACGTAATGATGAGGAGCCACACCTGTTGACATAAACAACGGTCGCTTTGAGGAATCGGATTTTAGACCGATATTTGTCGTTTCAATCATGCCTAATGAGAAATTGCCTCATCCACCGTGGCATTTTAAAATAAAAGTTTGCTCAGATCTCTTAACGATGGTCGCCGGAAGGATTTTACTAGGTGGCTCCCTCTAACCAGGGCGAGAGCCCTGTATATTGAATACTCCAAGGCACTATGTTTATGTTGCACTTGAATGTTAATATAAAATCTTGAATCTTGAATCTCCATGCCCATTTCAGCAAGTGACCGTATTTTACTCAATTTTCACAAGACGAAGCGAAGCTAGAAATAAAAATTAAACATTGCATTCGTTAAATACAAAAACACATGGTAAGTTCTGTGCTTGGACATTAAGCTCTCCGTGAACTTTCTTCACCGAAGGGGGTTTCAATTTCAGAAATTCCTGGACTTCAAAATCACAGTTTACTAAATATAAACCAAAAGAAAAAATCCCCATCACGTAGACTGATACCTGGTATGTGTGAACGCAGGTCTCATACACACACAAATGAAAAAAAAATCACTGATCGCTACCGTTAATTATTTTTTTCCAATTCGCTATTTATCATGCATTGCAACGTATAAGTTTACTTCCTCCAACTCGCATCCGTACATGTTTATTGCGCCAGGGAAACATGGGTATCAATACGCCTAATTTTTTCGTTAGTCTGTTTGTATCTGTCGTGACAACATAGCGCCGTAAAGTAATGAATAGAAAAATTTGTGTTTGTTTTGCTATATAGCTTTGTAAGCTATGATATTGTAGACCCGGAATTTGTCGCAATTAAAACCGGGTTTGATTCCTTGACGTCCAGCACAATAAGCGAGTACGTTTTTTGAATAAAATTATTATGTACGTACTGTGGGACTCGGACTCGATGTGGCTTCATAAAGTGAATTCTGGACTATCATAGAAGCTACGTGTGATGACGCTGTTAAAGGTCCGTGCCGATTTTCTGCAATCGCAGTTATTATGTTACTTGGATCTTTCGCAAATTTACATTTACGCATAATCTGGTCTGACACCAACTGTCGATGTTCCTGGAGTACAAACCCACTATTTGAAATAAGTCCGTTGTCGAAATCTGACTGATGCTTAACTGAACGATTAAGTCTTGGTATAATCCCAGTGAAATGACAATACTCATTCCTTTCTTCATCGCTTTGAAAATAAAGGGATCCTGAGAAGACGGAGATTTGAGCTCGGAGATGATCGTCCAGTATTATTTTGCTTGATGTAGGGACTTGAAGTTCCGTCTTGTTCACTAACGTGTTTTGATACAATTTAAGACTTGGAGAATACATATGTAGAGTGGCCATGGACTTATGGAAGTGTTGAAAATATGCGTTCGCTTCAAAGGAACTCAAGAGTATCAATATTTTGTTTGAGTTTGTAATTCTGTCATCCGTTTTGTATGGAGCATCAATACTTGCAATCCAAGATATTGGTCGTAGAAATTCGTAAGATAAATCGAGTATGGTTCCTCTGGTAAGGCGTGGACGGAATTTCGATTTAATGACAGACAAGAAATCCTTGGTTACGAATACCAATCTACCCCATGACCCAATGGCTTCAAATTTTGTTTTCCCAAGTGCCTGAGAGAGCTCAATCAACGAATCATTCCAAAGACCTTCCCAATTTTGTCTGTCTTTCCATCTATTTGCATGTACGCCTTGTACAAGGAGTGCTGTAATATTTTCGTCAAGTTTGGAGACTTCCGGTTGTGCCGACGCTCGCCTTTTTATAACCTCAACCTGTTGTTCAACTTCTTTCTCTATTTCTTTTTCTTGCTCTTCATCCAATAGTTCCGCGTATCTTGTCCTGTTTGGTATTTTGTCTTTGAGTCTCGATACGACTTTCATACAAATCTTATCCACTCCAGTAGATTCTACATCCATTGAAAACTCCCACTCTAGACATTTCTTCATAATAGCTACAAATTGATCTTTAGCAATTCTGAAGAATGGTATTTCCCTTTTAACCTTCCCATAGTAGTCCATAAGGTCAATGACTTCCTTGTCACTGCAACGGGAGCTCAACTCTTTCAAATTCTCACTGGTTAAATCTTCCGGAGTAGCAAGATGGGCAGCTCTCTTCAGAGCATAATTACAGGCAGCTGCTGCCCAATGGACGAGTCCATCTTCAACAAAAACATCACTGTTCTTCTGTATCCATTCAGTCACGTGTTTAGTTGTCACCTAGAAAATTTAAAGAGATGAAATTTTATATAATTGTCCATGAGAGCTCATCAGTGGTCTCACTTACGGAAGGTAAACGTGGGCACGTTTTCCAACACGGGGGTTTATCCCTTTGAAAACCGGTGCAACCGGAGTCTTTCTTAGACATTACTAAGCACATAGATACGAAAAAAGATTTTGAAAAGAAAGACACAGAAATATAAATATTTCTGTATTTTTCTTTTCAAAATCTTTCAAGATAACCGATTCTTACTTTTCAATATTTAGTGTAATACATTTCTATAATTATATATATAAATCGAGGAAAACTAAATTATCATTGACCAAACTTCAAATTAAATCGTAGATTTTGAAACTATAGTTCTCCCTTGTCTTATATTCTCATTAAAAGTAAACATGGATTGAGAAAATTCATTAAACCCCGTTGTTTTTGGGTCAAAATTAACAAAGAAACATTAACAGTGGGGTTACATTCCTTGGTCTGACTGAAGTGTCGCATTAGGCTCGTGTTTTTATTCACTGCTGAGTAATTCACGCAAAGTCGTAATATTTATGAAATGAACAGAAAGTCTTACTTGTTTACAGTATACTAAATGATTTATTGAAGTAGAATCTTTACATGAAGACATCTTTGAAACACGACTAGGTTATATGCAGTCACTTACAGTATGCATGTCAGTAAATGACATTAGATTAATGACTACGACTGATCTCTGCGGGACACAATAATGATTTGAGACCAATTTCGATTGAATTTACATGGTTTCATTATAAAATTATAATAAATCTCCAAATTACCTGAACATTAGTATGAGTTCTTGGTTGAAAACAATGATCTCTGATACCATTGTGTGCTTCCTGAGATGCAAAGAATGAAATGGTATGTCCTTTCCCAAGCATTCTCATTCGCATGCAAGCCTGAACCGTTTTGTCACGTGTTATCCCTCCAGTCAACGTCACACATGCCCGTGTATTTTTAGGAAATTTGAGGTCAGTCCCTCGTGTATGAGCATCATCCAAATAAACAACGCATCGATCCAGTCTCTCATTGTACGGAGATGACTCAAATTCCCTTATCTGGTTATGACAATCCAAGACCATTAAAACGTGATCTTTACTGAAGTAAACTGCTCCTTCAATTTCCACCTCGCCGTTCTCAATCTTTCTCTTGTAATTGATTCTCTTGAGCCATTCACGTGCAACTTCCTCATTGTTCAATTCCAACATCAGAGCTCCGGCGTCCATAAGCACTGGAATCTGATTCTTGACTAATTCATCCAAGATCATCCGTCCACTCACATTTGGAGGAAGAGCTTTGTAAGAATTCTCAGGAGACATGAGACTGTTTCGTACTTCTTCATTTGTGTTCTCAAGTTCTTCTAAGTCCTCCTGACTTATGGGTATGGGCAATAATGCTTTCGAATCGTTCGTCCCACTGAATCCAGTCAGGAGTTTTAAATCCTCAGAACAAAGGTCATAAGCCGTACACATCATTTTACTCGGATATTGACGGAATTCTCTTCGTAGAACAGTTTTTGACAACCAAAAGTCAATCACGTACATATTCATTCGCAATAGAGCGTACAGATTATCCCGATTCTTTACATCATGAAGATTTACACTTTCATATTTTTTCATTGAGTCCGGTACTTGAGTAGGATGAGTAATTTTAGAAATCCAACT
The DNA here is from genome assembly GCA_034700305.1 of Protaphorura armata. Lineage (NCBI taxonomy): Eukaryota > Metazoa > Arthropoda > Collembola > Poduromorpha > Onychiuridae > Protaphorura > Protaphorura armata. The sequence continues at coordinate 4,632 of JAQIXO010000774.1, forward strand.
CTCATAAATTTCACTGGATTTGAGAGAAGCGTCAAGAATATTGAAACACTCTTTGAATTGATCATAACTCAGTCCTGAATAATAGTAACTCAAATGAGTGAGACAAACAGAGACATCCGGATGACCAAACTCCGTCATTTCCGCTGCTACATCCTTGGCCTTGAATGGAACGGCCATTTTGAGACGACCCGTTAAGTCGACTCCATAATTCACACGCCATCGTTTGGACAGGACGAGTCGAAGGACTTCGTATTTGAAAAGGCCAGCCAAAATTAGAATGGTATTCTGCAGTTTTTCATTCGCTTCAAACAAGTCTAAAGCAGCATGATGCGTCTTATCATCTACTTTAATATTTGTAATGAACTCTTTAACGATGGCTCTATCGTTTGAGTTGAGCTGAATAAATTGAATTGTTGTGTTTCCATCCAAGAAGTCATCTGCCAATAGATTCACTAATTTTGGGAAAAGTTTTGGGGACAAAAATCGACAGGGCCAAAAAACTTGTGTCCCATTTTGATTTTTAACATTCACATCAAATTCAATTTCTTCTTTGGTTGCAGCTGTCTGATTTTGTATCCATAGTTGGTACATTTTGGATGGAACAAGTTTGAGAAGTTCTTGTACAATCGTCCATCTTAATTCTCCGCCTCCAGGTGGACATTGCTCGCCTTGGGTATAAATCAATTGATACTTGGGACCCAGAATTTCGTCCGACTCATCCAAAACATCTCTGACATTTGAATTAAGCCATCTATGGATATCCATAAGTACTTTTGCTGTCTCAAATCCACCATCTTTACCTCCGGCGTCATACAACTTGAGCTCTGAAGACAATCGGTACTCTGGGATGGTCACCACAATTCCTTTCATTCCTTTGGCTCTATTATATTCCTCCAGTATGGTTTGTGCTTCAAGCTCTCCCATTTTTAATTGTCTGGAACACGGGAGCATATACACCCGTCGATGGAGGATTCCGCCTAATACTTCTCTCAAACTTGATAAATTTGAGTTGAATAAAGCCTGGAGGACTGTAACACGACACAATTGATTCCCATCACTTAAAGTGGCTGCAATGAGAGGGAGAATGACTGAGGTCTTTCCTTCTCCCATATTCAATTGCATGACACAGTGTTTCCCTTTTCTCTCTTTTGGCGGATTCATCATTCGATTAGCAATTTCAACTTGAATTCTTCGAATCATTAAATTCTGTTCTAATTCAAATATCAACCATTCTGGTCTATCTCTTGGACTCCAATTCTTCTTCTCAGCAATCGTCTCCAATTCTCTTCGGAGTGAATTTTCCATGAGTGATCCTTTCATAGCAAACTTCACCATTCTTGTTGCCTGTTGTTCCAGAGTCCATATCACTCCTATCCCACCAATGAAATCTTTTAATGCATCTTTACCGGTTTGACTTGGAATTTGACTGGAGGCAGAGGAAGAGCCATGACCCGGAATTATTCTTGACATCACTGTCGTCGGTACTATTCGGGGGAACAGTCCAGAATGAATTAAGTGTGTGTCCGCTTGTCCATTCAATTGTATCTTCAAATACTCCCAATGCTCTATGGACTGTTTCCTGTAAAATCTTTGACGTGCCTTCAAAATACCAATGTTTACATTAGACGCTGTTACATCACTCGATAAGTTGTACTTTTTTGGACAACGTAATTGTCCAGTTCGAAATACTTCTTCTGCGCGTAGATCTGAAACGGTCCGCCTCTGGAAATTTTGTATCATTTTGTCTTCATAGTTGATTTGAAACCTTGTCAATTGATAAGGCAAAGGCTCTTCCACGCTATGAATTAAATCGCAGGTCGTTGTATTATTGACACTGGAAATTGCAATATTGTGTAGTCTAACAGACACTTCTGTCAAAAATTCTCTAAGTTTACGATTGTCATTCCATTTCTTCAGAAGGATATCAATCCTGGGTTTTGCCTCCTGGAATTTTATCAAGGTAAAACTGGTGACAGATATTGAATTGGAATTTTTACTCGACTTAAAAAACCATTGATCTTCTAGTTGTGATACCCCATATTGAATCTCCACTTCTACACTTTCTTTATATGTCTCAGTGAGTTCGGCTCTCTTAGCTTGGTATTTATTGTACTCTTCGTTGGGACTGTTGTAAGAATAAGAAACTGGTCGACAATTGTTTGCAAGAAGAAAATTCGGAATCCTAGTTACAAAGCACCGCAAAACATTTGAAATTTCAGTCGGAGTAAATTCTTCTGATGGCTCTTCATACAAAAGAATATTTGGCGGATTCAAACTTAGAAATTCTTCCGGATTCACTGCAATTGTGTGTAAAAGTAATAAATCCTGAAGTTTGACCCCTTTGAATGCCAAGGCCGTCATGAGAAGCGTCCATTTTGACGTCATATTCTTCTTCCTCACCACCCGTGCAAAATTATACAAATTCAACCAAGTATTCTTGAAATCCAATTCCATCCATTCATCAATTCTTGAGAGAGAGAATTCAACTCCAGAAGAAATTCCAGTTAGTCGTGTGTCAGTGGTGAGTAACTCACAGAGTCGCTGTTGGATTTGATTTGCTTCCAATGAGAAATCAAAGTTCCATCCATTTCCTAAATCGGAAAGGATGCGCATATTTTCCAATACAACGAGGTCGATTTTTTTGTCTTGCGAAGGAATTATTTCAAGGTGTTGACTTCTCAGCAGGCCCTTAAATGATTTTTCAACAAGATGACCCAATTTCGAAAACCGGGGGTTTCTGTAGTTGTAGTTTCGTAACACATTCTTCGGTTGAGGATTTTCCAAAAAGTACTCGGAGACTTTAAGATTTGGGTTGTAACACAAATGCCTGTAGTATGACTTTATATTGAGTCCAACAACGGATGTCTTGGTCACTTTTGAAGTAGAATGATAATTAGCATTGTCAACATTGTGAAGAAATTTTAGTTGAAGACTGTCCTCAATTAATCGACTGATGATGACGTCAAATAACTCATGGGCGGCACCTGAAGTATTTGTAAACGTTGGCCAAGTGACAGTGATCATACTTTTGATTCGATCATGATCATAATGAATTCGTTCGGGTGATAGACTCCTGATTTGATTCATGATTTCTAAGGTGTTCTCATCGTAGGGCTCAGATGACCAACAATATTCTGATTGAAGGATCTGTAATGCTTTCTCAGTTCCAGTCATACCTGTGAATGGATCTTCGACGGCTGTAGAGGTCACGGCGTGTAAATAAGCAAGATAGAATCGGGCCGCATTAGATTTACCCATTTTGAATTGACAAAACTTCTCATCCACTGGATACGGAAAGTAGGAGGGACGTCTTAAATCGGTCTCAGAAATGTGAACATTTTGGTATCCTTCCAGAGCACGAACTTCAACTTTTCCGAAAGGCACCAGGAATTTCTGATCTCCATTGGTATCTTGAAGTAATAGTCCATTTCGTAGTCCAAGAAATACTCCATTTGGTTTGATTTGAGAACAGACAAACATGTCTTCATATTCTTGAGACAAGAGTTGGTAGGTGTCATTGATTTTCTCTACTTTGAATTTCAAATTCATCCGCGGAAGTTCAACGATAGCAGTGTGATTGTGATCAGGATTTTTACGATCAACAAAAATATTTAAATATTTTCCGAGTTCAAATCCAGTTAGAAATGTTGATATTTGCTTGTATGTTCTGCTACAAATGTCAACCAAACATCTTCCTCCGACTCCATTTTCTCTTAATTCCATTGATTCCAAATTCAGAACGTACTGAATTTGATGACTCGACACCTCATGTAAAAGTGAGATTGGTCTGAATTGAACGACATTCTCTTTTCGGTTCCACCAATGACAGTAGTCCATAACTAATAAATGTGGGAGTTCATTTTCAAGGAATGTTTGAGGAATTAATTCATAACGATCCCCGTTCTCGCACAATTCTGTGATGATCAACGTATTAGATGGCTTGTTAAGCTGAAAGGAATACTTGGACCCCTTGTATTTGGACACACTCACAAATGTATCATAGCCTTGGGGTTGGACTTCAAATATTGTCTTTTGAAATACACGTTGAAAAATTGGATGACTAGTTATTTCTTGAGGAAGTCTGGACATTGAAAATCCATTGACAAGGAAGCGACCGGTGATGAGGTCAAGTTCAATGTAATAGGCTTCTCCATTTTCATCTTCCCATCTTTTGTAGTAACCATGTGCCATCTTTTCCCATGAAGAATATGAGAAATTTCCTCCATACCATAGCTTAGTACAAAAGTCATTCAAAAATTCATAGTCGTTGCATTCTGCCAATTCATAAAGTTTGTCTTCGATACTGAGTGCAATATTCCGAACAGACCTGTTGTGTGGTATATTCAAAATTATTATTAAAATGTTTACCCTAAAATCCCGAGTAGAAACACGGATTAATGAATATTTGATTTTCCGCCGCGCCGCCATGCCCTATAAGTATTAGAAACCATGTTTGTATTCGGCGTCGGTTTCTATTCTAAAACTTTAATTGGGAGACTTGTCACAGATTAGCCATGGTTTGTATTCGGGACTGCTATTTATTCATTCGATGGAGGTTTTGAGCCGGATAGGTTTATAATAGGTATGTCAGCACCGGCGTTACAGAAAATGAGGCACTCTGAGGATCTTTGAAATTTCCACTTCTTCTTGGCTTCTCTTTTTATTTTATGGAGAAGGTGAGGAGAAAACGGTAGACATTTTGAAAATCTTTAAACTAAGGAGTGATGTTTGTTGTGACAAGATGCTATCGGAGGAAGGAAGGAAGCAAACCATATTTAACGATATGTTGATTAGACAATAGAGTTAATGACTATAATTTTAGACTTGAATCTGAAAATCTGACCTGAGTAAATTCCTTCTGAAGATGGATGGCTCTTTCAAATTAGTCTCAATCTTAATGATTGACAAGAGCCAGGATTTTAGGTGTGGTGGTATTAATCCCATGCTCCGTGATCCAAATGTAAGGGCACCACAAATCCCTATGTCCGCCAAAATATTTCTTAAATTATCAACATTGGATTGATCTTCAACTTTCTCAAACCACTCCATCACAACCTCTCTACTACTCGTCAAGAGTTCATCAAATTTCTGAATACATTTTTCATCCAAAGTCAATTCCAAGACGCGAAGTGTAATGAGGATGACATTCAATAAATTGAAAGGATGACTCCAATTATTCCTTTGTGATTCTTTAAATGCATTCAATGCTTCCCCCAATTCCATAATGAATTCAGAGTTCGTCATAATTTCCTGGTGTGCTTCTCCATTTGGTCCATATTCCCACAAACACTGTGAAATCAATGACACAACAGATTCGGCCTTGAATGATAAGTTCCCAGTGATCAATGCCCGATAAATGTTTCTTAATTGGAGTCGATGGCCAGAGCGGAGTGATCCGAACGCGATAAATTCAGAATATGAAATGGTTGGTGGACATTGACTCTGATTGGCTAAAGCATGGTTTTCCATTGGGTCTGTTGAGGTCAATGCCCATTGCATGGATTTATACGGTGAATTTTCTTGCACTTGGAACGTGCACTTGGCATTGGTACCTCCAGTTATTTTCACTTTGGCGTTGGTCTCCACCCCATAAAACGTAAGTGATCCACTATTCTGAAGAATAATTCTTTCTTCAGGGCTGTCTGCAAGTTGTGTAGTAAAATGTGTGTGTGAGAATAGTTTGTTGGAACTTCCAAGATGTACGAGATGGTGATGGTGCGAAGTTCTTGCATAAATTAGTTCTGAATTTTCTACCCATGTTTCCGCTATGTATGTATTGTATGACTGCAAAGGCAACCAGTACCTATAGAAAACATAGTATGAGAGTTGTGGTATGATTATATTTTATGTGGCTGGAAACAAATAAAATAAAAATTTACTCAGTGGTAGATGACGGTTTTATGCCGCGAAGAGATTTCTTGAATATGAACAGAACGTCACGTAAACAAGCAATCTCTTTGGGTATCATGAGCTCAAAAACAACTGCATTTTGATAGTGGACTTCTTCTCTGAGTGGTTTTTCATACACAGTTACAGTACAGTTGTCGATGGACTCCTTTAATTCACATTTTCTACAAGATGAGAATCTATTGTTATGGTCCTCAACAATGTTCCCACGCTTACTTGTTCGGATCCCGATGGTACATTCCAGTGTGTATGTTAATTCTGTCCTCCAATCGTTGATCTCCCGCTTTTTAATGGCGAGTTCATTCCTCTTCTCTTGAGCTTTACGCTCACCATTTGCTAATATTCTGTCTCTCTTCCCACACATTTCTGAAGAAAGTGCTGCGAATCTTGAAGAGAATGAATTTTTCGTCACTTCTTCCTCATCTATCAAAGAAGGGTATTTACCAGTTGCGTTTCTTTCATTAAAATAAGACACCAATTCCCTCGCAACTCCCATTTCAATATTTCTTGGCAACAGCAAGTTATTAACAATCTCTGCATTAATTCCACTGGAATGTTCTTTAAGCAATGCAAAGTTCTGACTCCGGCAAACATTTTGATCCATGACTTGTATGCTCTTTAAAAGAACCAATATCATCCGACTTACTCCTAATGGGTCATCCTTGTAATACTCCAAGGCTTTCTGTGTATATGTCATGACTAGAACTCTCATGTGACCAAAATCCATACGCTTTGCAGGATTCAGATTTTGTAGAATCCAATTTTCGAAATCAAACAGAACGATGCCCATTTTCTCTTCATCAGTGGGAGAGACAGCGAGTAAATTCTCAATCAATGGAAATGATACCACATTCGATCTATGGCGTGGGATGTTCCGGTGTTGTGGAGAATAATTTAAATGCCCGGATTTATTCATAGTTGTGCGAAACTGAATGTATCTTCTCAAATACTGTGCAGATTGTTTGATGTCTTGTGTAAAATTTAAGTCTCTCAATGGTTTGAGTTCACAACTGACTTTGTCTTCGCGTTCAATCAGAGAATATTGAGAGTCAATTTTTATTCTGAGTTCTACAATCATCTCAACAACACTTTGATGAATGTCATCATGGGATTCCCTCAACAATTCAGTGATGTTAAAGCTATACTTCTTCTCAGAGAGTTTTTCCAATCTTCGACCCATTTTTGCCAACATTTGCATCGTCAAATCCATATCCAGTTTTCTATGTGACATAATTTGACATATTTGTCTCATCATCTCAACTAAAATGAGTTTGTACAAGAATTGTCCTTCTGCTTCTCCCATGTGTCTAATGAGGCTGAGTTGAAGAATGACTTTCATTGTCATCCAAAATCCAGACCTTCTGAATGGAATGTATTGATTCAAAAGAACTTCATCCCTTATCTTTTTCAAAATTCTTGGAAATTCAGTTCTTGAACAAATCCTTGAGTCCCTGTTAGATAAACTCGAAGTGATCCATTTAGACACAAACATGGTGTCAGGAACGTTTCTTGTGTCACTCACTGTTTGCATACTTTTCTGAGCTTCTGCCATCGACATTGACCAATTATGCGAGTACAGAATAGATAATTGCTCACAGAAACTCGTGGATGAAATTACATGCGAGAATGGAATCGTGATGGATTGTTCTGGAAATTCCATTGCAATGAGTGCAGGGGATGAAGTTACAGTTGAATTTGGGAGTGAAGCTGGAAATGTTGAGAAAATTGCATGATTATCTGCACAATTCTTGGACTTTGATATGAGGACTCCAGTATTTTGCTGTCGAATGTACAATGCTAACATGTCACCCTCTTCTAATTCTAGGATTGCTTCATGTAGTAAACTCGAGTCTAAGCCGTCACTATTTTGAAGGTATGACCAAGTATCAAATAATTTGACTACTTCAGCTGGAATTCCAACGGTTTCTCCCACAACCCTTGTTATCAACTCCAGGAGGTTCGCGTCGTCCAAAATATAGTCATTTCTTCGTTTAGGTGGTAATTTACGTGGGAAGAATACATGGTAGATCATTCCCTCAACCCCGGCTTCATCACCATCTTCCATCGTTGTGGTTTTATTCCGTGAACTCTATGATAATTTTAAAACATAAGCAGAAACTTAAAAAAAACTGGAAACAGGAACGTAAAGTTAAATTGCTAGCCTGACCAAGTGAGCTTCTGAGAATCTAGTTTAAAGCACTAGTTTCATGACTTTAAAGAAAATTAGACAAAACTGGGAGCGCTAAAGACTTCGGGAGTGGCACATAATGAGAAATGCCCCCCCCCCGATTTTATGACTTGAACAACACAGAACTCAAAGCCTTGTACAACTGCCAATGCGAGTTAAAATATTGAAATTAATTTCCCGTATTGTTACAGATATCTGAAGCAGGCGCTAGGCGGAACCCCTAATCGACAACAACAGCGATTAGGCAGCAATTTCCTCCAGGTCAACTTCTACATTGGTCGTTTGCTAGGTAAAGAAAGTATTTGTCGTATTCCTTTTGCAGGGAACCCAATCTGCTGTTTCATTTTTTGTGGTCAATTTTTGTGGTCAATTTTTGTGAACAATCTTATTATACCACATACAGTATGTAAAATAAGTATTCCAATCCTTTCAAAATCATTTTCTACACTGGATTTCCGGGCATAGAAATTTGGAACCTTGCAGTGATCTAGAGAAAAGAATTTTCAAATGTACAGCGTTTTCCATTTTTAGAAATTGTGAAAAGGTCAAAGGGCACTTTTGAAAAAATCCAAAAAAATGGAAGACGCCCACATTTGGAAATTATTTTCTCTAGATCTCTGCAAGATTTCAAATTTCTATGTCCGGAAATGCAGTGTAGAAAATGATTTTGAAAGGATGGGAATACTTATTTTATATACCTCCTTAGGAGGGTGTCGATCTAGTAACGTATTATTATTATACTGTATATAGGTAATCAAACACTTGGGTGGGGTTTTTCTCATTATTCCACAAATGTAATGGTAAAAGTCAGAGCTATTTAATTGTCTTCTTCATCTTCCAAGCAAAATACACCAGGCTTTAATTGGGATTCTTGTTGGGGACAAATTTTCTGTAAACCGATTTATTTATTCATTACTTCGTTTTCACGCGAGGACTAAAAATTAAAATGCCATAAGAAAAACTATTAGTGTTACAAAATGACTTACCACAGAACAAAGACCGGTATGCTTACAGTACGGATAAATGAGGGCGTGAACTTGACAAATATTTCAATCACTTTGATTCTATTTATTCGTACAGTTAAGAAATAATTCTGAAACACCACATGACTACGATTTAATTCTCCACTTTCTTCCTGGCTAGTCTGTTAAAACTACTGACTCACAATTTTCGTCAACCTTTTTGTCCTCTTTGTGTGATTGTGATTGCGCAAGAACGAGAGGGGAGAGGTAATCAACAACGGATACTCACGAAATGTACCGTTTTTCCCGTGCAGTTTGGAACAACAAAATAGTTTATTTCCTACCTTGGCCGAACTACGATGCCAATGAATTGCAACCGTAGAAATTGTATTTGATTAGGCACCTGCCATGCGTACCGCAATATAGAATATGCAAGTTATGATAATTCTTTTATTCCTAGTTTGTGCTGAGCTGCGGAGCAACGTGCGGAGTGTTTACCTTGACAACCATGATATATCAAATGTACAGGGAGTTTCAGATTTTGTCACAATTCTTGGGTAATTGCACTATTTCTGTGTGTTTGTATGTTCTACATTATCTGATGTGTAATCCGCATGTCTCTGGTGCCAATTATTCAACCAACCAATTTCAGAATCGATAAATGAATGTAAAATGGATTAAATACACGATCGATATGATTAAATACATGAAAATATATTTTATAAGTTCCTTGAAAATTGCACACACATGAACACAAACCGCACAAATCATGCATGATCTATTCAAAAACACTGGATTTCTATGACTTTCTAGTGTTTCGGAAATACTTACCAACAATATTGTATGAACATTTCAGAGCAGAGCGTTTCGGTCGTTCGTTATTTTTTCACTAACTTCATAAAATTTTACACACTTCTACTTCAAGATGGAAAAATAACCTTTCCATAATTATAAGTATTATCTTTGAGTGATAGTTTCTACTTGTTCCTAAATATATTAACATTAGATGCCTGCCCCCCACGCCTATCAAAGATTTACCGCGCCCTTAATATGTGCGGAGGCAGACGTGATTCCACATTACAAAAATATTGAGAGTGGAATACGCTCATAATATCTTAAACACCCTGTACTGATTGCAAACCACATTGCAGTTTTGCAATATTGGACAGTTTGGACACCTGAGCAAAGAGTAGTCCGCATTACTCACGGGCATGCTAACGTTTTGTTGTCCTGTTATCTTTGAAATATTTTGCACATTTGGGCTTCTTCAAGTGTTTACTTTAATTCGCAATCACAATCAGTAAAAACGTTATTCGGTTTAGGCAATATAAAAACTTGTAGTTCTCATAAGGGAACATAATTGGACGTGGTGTTTAGAAGTGAATTTGGGAATGTTATGTAAGTAACAAGTACAGAGAACGCACATAATTCGTTATTAAAATAAGAGGTCCGCATTTTTCAAAACAAGTTAAATTCTCAAAAATACGAAAATTATTCATGTCTTGAGATTTTGTAGTATGAGTTGGGGAAAATTTTGAATCAGAATTAAAATAGTCTCATTACCAGCTTCGGTTTCAAACACGGTCGAAGCCAGGTAAAATATTTGATCTCTTGGCATATACATAATATTGACTGATTGTTTCCACGTTATAGTATAGTCCGTAAAAGTTAAGGGTATTTCGGGCCTTATTTGAACAGTGAAATATTTGAAACTTAGTAGATACGACATAGAACTTACAGTAGACTAACATTAAATGGTAAAACCTTATAGTTGGGTTTCTCCAGTGTAATCACTCCTAGGCTCTCCCTTTTGACTTGCATACTCATGAATGACTAATTCTAACCAAGTCGCAAAAAATATTATTTTCTGCAGCTCGTGTCTCATCGTTGAGCTTTTATCATTAAATAAATAGTACAGAACTTTAGTGAGACACTTGACCCATGGTTTGGCTGAAATAGAGCGAATAGTTTTATACTATTGTGTGAGTCATGGTGTTGTTAATGCTTCAACCGGGTCGTTACCAGAACCGGTAAACTCGGTTCGTTACCGGTTCGTTACCGTTACGGTTCCTAAAT
>JAQIXO010000775.1:0-15749 GCA_034700305.1 Protaphorura armata
ATGCTAATGCACGTGATTTCAATGTTGGGGGGCCCAAATCGGGGCCCAAGCCCCATAAGCCATGTTTAAGCTCCTTTAACCATGCTCGAAATGCTCGAATTTCTAATGAAGTAACATAATCATAATGGATTTGTTTTCTGCGCGTCCTACTTCTAAAGTTAATGAGAGCGGATGAATTATGAACACTCATTAATCAAACTGGATGTAAATAATGGCCGGTGAATGTAATTAGTGAATATACATGTAATACAGAGGCAAATGAGTCAATAAATTAGAATAGGTAATTAGGAGCATAATTAATTCACGTTATGATACAGAATTTGCAGAAATTATACGATTACTAGAAGGGATGCGAGGGTCGTACTTTACATATTTTACTTTCACTGTATTTTTTACTGTCGTGGTCGTAATCGAATTGGTAGTCACTAGAATTCAATTTCAATTCGAATTTCCAGAGTCCTTGGAATAACTCTCATAATTTTTCTTTGATGTGTAAAAAAATAGTTTAAATTGGAGGGGCCGGGAATGAGCTGCAGATCTCTTCGTCTCCATTCCAATCAAATGAACCATGTAATGAAGGAATTCTCCTCCCTAGCATCTCATCCCATTCCCGACCTTCTTTTAAAAACACACTTCCATTTGTTCGCTTCCAATTACAGGGTGGTTTATAATCACCAGAAAAATTTTCCGGGTTTATCTAAACCAGTTTCAGATTTTGTAAATGAAATGTTATGAACCACCTTGTATATAAAATGTACAACATAACGGAGGATGACAGGAAAACTCTCCCCTTCACTTTCACTTCTAGTTCTAGAGGATGAACTTTGTTGAACTAAAAAAGGAATGGCTTTAATAGTTTCCTAAATTCCCTATTTTTGCCTCTTTGAAAGTTTTTGATCCAATGGGACGGATGGCACCCGAGTGGAAATAAATTGGGAGTTGGTCTGCCTAGTGAGAATCAGGTCAGTTGAGGAAAAGGAATGAATTGGAATTTAAGTCCAAACAATTTTTCAAGCTTCAACAATCACAACGACTTTGAATTCCTTCAACTGCTCTAGAATCGAATCCGATTGTAATAATCGCTTCGGCAACGCAGTTCCAAAAATCGGCAGGGTGGTTCATGCTTCTCACCGTAAACAAAGTAAGGGTGTCTCAAAATAGTGGTTCGGATTTGGCCTTGCATGCTGCATGGAGTTTCGATTTACGGTACAGGTCTTAAGTTACTATGTTAAGAGAAAATTCCAATCCCGTGTACGTCAAGTTAAGACTTAAGAGTTGCATGTCCTAGCTTTTAGCCATTAGACATTTAAGCAGTGTGTTTGGGCCGTTAAAGAAGTTGCAAGTACTTTAGATCCACTGGATAAGGCCAAAAGACAAGGAAAAGAGTAGAAGAGGGAGAGGGAGGGAGTGCAAGGATAAGGAGAGACATAAACAAGGGGAACAAACCATTAAAACCATTTACAACATGGAAACACTATGAACCCTGAGTCACGGAATCCAAGGAAACCGTCATTGTTTCATACGGCTCGGATTTTCGTTGTTTCCGAGCCAAAATAGTGTAAAAATTCGCATCTCGACACAATAACTGCTCTTTAGCGAATGGCTGTACACAAAATCCACATTTACGTATTTTTGGTAGGAGTCCATGCAGAGATTTCCATTATAAAAATCCTGTCAACCTGAACTACATAGAACTTCATTGACAAGGCTTCCATAATAAATTGATCCCGAACCATTGGATTAAATCCGAGCCAATCCCTCTTAAACACTAGAGGGCGAGGCCTACATATATTAGTTCAGGCATGTCCATAATATACACCTGTGTCTATGCGTCTTACACACTACACGTAACAAAACAACTAGAAACCCTGTAAAATACGATGCGTAGGTAATAAAGTCTGTCACTCTTAAAAGCCTTCGTCCCCTTAAATTGTTAAGGGCAGAGAAAAAGCGGGGATTTTAATTTTGAAAAATGGTAAGGAGCCTCGAGTCCCGTCAGTTTCGTGCACAGCACAGCAATAGCACGTCCGCTCCGCGTCCACCCTCCATCCATCTTAAAATGTTTATGTTTATATTTAAGAGAGAAAAAAAATGTGCATGTTGTGCCATGGCCGCGTCGTCCGTGTCATGGAAAGTTTAAGCTACATAAGCTTAAACCCGTCCGGGACTGCATTCCGGTGCTACTTCCTCTAACCCGGGTAATGTCAAGGAATGATTACATTACAGGGTGGTTCAAAACATTTTGTAGCGTCAGCTGGAATTTGAGATCTGGCAAAATGTGTAGTGGAAAAATAGGGACCAATGAACCACCCTGTACATTTTAGATACCATGCTGTTGGTTTTACCCGGGTGCCGGGTACCGCACCGTCTTGTTCATGTGTGTGTATTTTATGACGCCCTGGATTTACTTTCCATTTTCAGAGGGTAACTTTTCCCCATGTTATGTTCCTTATCCTTTGAAGTGAATTGAGATTCTTTTGACTCGGAGACTAGAAGTAGAGGGAGGGACGGAGTGCAAGTGCAAAAGGGGATCAATTCTGTTAATGAATTTTACAAGACGGACACATCAGGTCCGATTTTCTCTCATCTTCTCTCGCCTTTCACTATGCACTAGTCCAGTAAGGCAAGACACTTGGTACTGGCATACTGGCGCTGGCACCTGGAGTGATGGTGATACAAGATGACTTCATCGATCCAAACTCATCCAAAATAAAAATAAAACTTTTCCATCCTTGTCTGTCTATGTCTATGTGATGTCTTCTCATTTTAGTCTATAAACTTGGACTGGTCTTCCATTTGTTTATATTTCTATTTCATGGGAATAGGATAGGGTTCATAAGTTCACAAGTAGAATTTTATCATGTAATATAATGGTAGAGGCAGTTCCTTATCATTTTGCTATATTCATATTGGAGTGGTTCATCCCATTGACATGAAAAGTGAAAGTCTCCAGTGCAATTCTTTCCCGATAGTACATGGTGGTACCTCCCCTAGGCCAAATATATTGCAACGATGTTGTAGTTTAATAGGATACGCCAAGATTCTGGCGAAGGTGAACTACAGAAATAAAATCAAAGCTGTGCTTGTGAAGTTGATGAAAAAAGGCCCTGACATTGGCCATTGAACTTGAGAGTCCTCGGAGAAAGCGAAAGCGACTGGTGAAAGTCTGTGTGGACAGAGTTCCTAATTTTTTTTTTAACAAAACGCGTGACATGATTCGATTTCCAGGGCTATAAAATTGATCTCGACGAGTTTTACTCTTAGAGCAAGGGCTGGGCAGGCCAAGTTAAGCCAAAAAGCTACTTAGCTATTGGTACAGTGTGCGAGTCACGTCAGACTCGTGAGGGGAAAAGACTACCACGTCGGCATTGTGTTAATTTTCATGGTGACCACGACCGTGGCGAGGCTATCGCTATGTGCTACTACTGCAGCCATATAACTAGAAGGTGCATTGGCCACGTAGCTGGCCTGGCCTTTCCTCTTGTAATTTCTGACTCCCTGACTCTGAGGTCTCCAAGGGATTTGCGTGTGCGTGCAAAGAGTGAGATATTGACCTCAGGAACTCAATTTGTAATGGTCTGAGGTTTGAACTCAAAAGGCATCCTAAAATTACGATAGTCACCGTTGGGGTCACTAAGGTTATTTTCCTTGCTAGAAACTCCGATCTATAAAAATTTTATGCAACGTATCTGATCCTGATCGCCAGATCTAAAATTATTTATTTTTGTGCTTCTTATTACAGAACCGTGTGGCTCAAGACGTGGAGTCAAGTTTACACCAACAATCTCAAAACTATGAAGCTCGCTTAACAGAACTCCACTCTGTAATCGCTGAGCTACGAAAACAACTTGATGTCCAAAGGGCAAATGTAATTCCAGAAGAATCTTGTGAAGAGTCTTGCGGAGAAGAGGAAACTCAAACAGACGACCTAGAAGTCTTTGTCCCTTCCGACCTAGATCCGGATGAATTATCCAATGGTATGTTCCAAAGCTAATTTTTTTCAGGTCTTTCAATTAGAACATATTTATTTTATTTTATATTACAATTTACACATCTCATCCCATACAGAATCATTGACCACAATATCTTTGACTAATTCTTTGAATTGGGAGAATGTGCATGGTTGTGGACATTTTGGAATAATTTTCTCTACCATGGGTTGATCATAACCTTTCTTGTAAAATACTCGGATCGTGAATTCTCCATCTTTCTCGGATTTGTGTAACTCAAGAGAGATGGCGGAATTGAAGTATGGAGGGGTATCCCTGTCATAAATTCCAAGAGTTTGAGCTATAGGGACAATCGTTGTGTCCCATCCAGAATATAAATACATTTTTGCCTTCTGGTTCGGCTCACTCATGTCCTCATTCGTTTCAGCAGTAATAGAATTGAAATTGTTAATGAGTTCATTGAGTAATGGACCAATGATTAGTTTTTGAAGTTGTTTTGTGGCAGCACTTGCATAGAAAAAGAAATCATTGTTTTTCTTGATATCCGCTAGATGGGACTTGAACCAGGGAGGGTAGTCCAGATTAAATTGATCGTGCTGGAAATTCAGAATTTTTTTTTCATAAATTCAAATTCCTACATCTCGGCACAATTCTAGTTAATCAAAATCATACACCATTAATTACTACCTGGAAAGTAATTGTGTCATCCAATTGGTACACGTCATCGAAGTCTGTGACTGGTTGTCCAGTTTTAACCGTGAGGAGAGAGTACAGAGATTTGTACTGGGTTATGAATTTTACTGCCTCAGGGTCATTCATCTTGTAATTTTTGTAGGCAGTAGAATATGCAGGGCAGGGGACGCTGTAAGCAAGTTTCTGCAAAAAATTCCAGAATTCCAATAAAACTGTGCATGTATGTATAACGTTGGAAAAAGATGACACCGGAATACTTACATTGTCAATTATAGCATCGATGGTTGTGCATGGAATCGGTTGCCAGTTTATGTTAGAAATATTAAATTGACTGTTGGGATCAGTTTTCTGAGGTGGGAATAAACCCGCAAGTACCAAATATCCCGTCATCATTGATCGGGCTACGTCTGCACTTTGGCAAAACAGTTTCTCTGGTGTGTAATTACTTTCTAAAAGTTTGTCGTAACTTTGACGAAAACATCGTCCCAATAGAAAACTGTGGTGTTTTCCAGTCTTAAAATATACGAACATTATTATTATTTTTCTTTCTAACATAAAAATTACTTACTGGAATGAGTTCACCTGATTCCACGCCATAGTCAAAATGTAAGTTTGGGTCGTTTGGATAGTCAAAGATTGGAGCACGAAGACCTACACGGTTAACCTGTAAATATTTGAAGCCACAGTAATTTTCTAAATGTCAATTTCACTTGAGTAAAACATGACTTACGATTTGAACAGAAACGAGTGTCTCGGGATTTCCTTCCTGACCTTTCTGGACAGGACAATTTGGCAGAGAATCTGATTTTGTTATACAAATTATTGAAGCCACTAACAGACTCCTCAAAATAATAGGTCCAAACATTCTGACCATATCATTAGAGAATCCTACGGAATACAGTATTATACGATGTTCACCGTTGATGAACTTGGATTACAATGGTGTCGCATGGAGCAAAAAAAATTTTTGCTTTATAATTCCGTCTTAAAGCGGGTAATTTATCAATCGAATATTTAATTAGTCGTTTATACTGATTGGCAATCGATGGATCAGTTAAAATGTGCTTACCAAGCACTGTTTCAAGCTGAATACTAAAAAGTTGTATCAATCTCGAGTTTTTTTTTACCAACATTCATTTTTAATTTTAATATCTCCGACTCGCCCTTCAAAAAGCAGCCATCCATTGGGAAACGTCTAGGTATCACTTAAAACGCATAAGTTTGAGTTTGAGGTAAGTTTGAGTTTGAGTTTGAGGATTTCCATTGATTTCCACACAGCCTCCTTGCACAACCAAATTTTAACATTTTAATAAAAAATTTACCGAATACTAAAAATGAGTGCTTGGAATAAAAGTTGTTTAGCTTTAGCTGGTTGGCAAAGAATGGCACGTGTCAATTTTATTGCGTATGTTTTTCCTAGAAATCTGTAGCTTGTCGCTGTCATACATAATGCACTTGGAAATTGAGCAAAGATGCTTCATTTTTATGGTTCCTGGGTTTCCTAAATATTCGCGTATTTGCATTTTATTAAACAAATTGCACAAGGAAAATTAAATTAAATTTTATATGTCCTTTGCTTTACCAACAAAATATTTTGCAAGGATTTGTGTATGCAATTTTCTATGCAGCACAAGACAATAAAGACGAACACGCGACTTCCTTTGTCCTTGACGATAAAAATTTCAGAGAATGAGTAAAACTCTTCAATCAGATGCAAAAACAGTGAAGAAAAAAGTTGTAAAGAAATTTTTATAGTGGGACATGGCGCCGAGAGAAATCCAAATTATGTTTTCTCTCTCTTTAGTTCCTTTTTACTATTCTGCTGGGGTGTTTTACATAAAATGAACAATATTGGATGCGTTTGTCCCTCAAGTTTGTACCCTTGCCTTGTGTTGCTTAACTTAAAGGTCACTTCTGTATTTTATTAATTTCAAAAATTCAAAATTAGGGTGACATCTGGTGGTACAATACAAATCCGGATGGGTCGAGTGCCATTACACGCATATTTTACGGCACACTCACTAAAAATCACTAACGCCGCGTATTCATGTGGACTCCGAGTCCGACGCGACGCGAACGCGAGGCTCCCATTGCCATCAAACTTGGTTAGTAAATCCACGTGCTTGGACTTAAAAATATATGAGAAATGAAGGTCGGGTCAGGGGACGAAAAACCCTGGGCTTTTGTGTGTACGTTCTCCAAATATATATACAGTACAGGGATCCGCCAAATCTTTTGCCTCGCCATCTATAAATTCTGAAGTTAAAATTTCAGCTACAGGTCACAGGAACAGTATTCGTAAATTTTAGAATAGAAATTCCTCGTACCATTTATTAAAGTGTTGATTGTCCCGGGTTCAATTCCTTGTCGGTTCACTTTTTAAATCATTTTGGATTCAAGTTGGTGCAGCAAGTCAGGACAAGTAATATTTTTTGGGACCCTGCATTTAGAAAGACCTCTAAATTTTGTCCGTCCATTTGTTTTATAAGAAGAGATTTCTCAGAGGACAACGCGAGTATGCTACGCTACGAAAAACGTGATATGGTACATAGTGTTGTGGACTATCGCGTACGGATGTAGGGATGGAAGGACGGCCATGCATAATGCAGTAGAAGATCTCAGGAAAATTTTATTAGACACTACATGGCGGCGCAAGGAGCTTAGTTAATGCTAATGCATCATATATGTCTTTGTCACTGGAAGGCAACAGGCTAAGGAGGTCAAATCCCTTTACGCGTTACCTCCTAATGGCATAGAGGCAAATTATAAGTCCTGGGCCAAACGTGTGTTGGCTAATACCTCGTGCACAATGAAAAATACACAGTTTAAAGGAATGGCGTCGTTGCACCTGCATTGTATTGTATTTTGTATTGTCCGCCGTGAAAAAATAATATAGTGATTTTGAGGGCAAACGATACAGGCAAGGTGTTTTGGCGTTCGGTCTTTGGTCGTCCTTGGTAAATGCCAAATGCCAGGGATGGGAATATGGATATGAATTTTGAGGGTAATAAATAATCCAACAAAGTACATACGGTTCACCGGTTGGCCTGGCCCTCCCGTGCCCGTCTAGTCTGTCCGGTCGGTGTGGTGCGTGCAAAAATTCACATTTATCTTCCATGCTTTTTTCTTTTCTTTTTTCTTTTCTACTACTCCTTTCATGTTCAATAATTCGACCGAGAATGAATTACCCGGCAAAGCTATGCCAAGGCAGGCCAAGCCACTCGGGTTTTTCTGGAATGGAAACTGGACTCCGACTCCCCCTGGAAATCGGAATGTTTGGACTTTATAGAACTAGAGAAGTAGAAATAGGGTCAACGGCGGAAATTGGGAAAGGTGGACGACGTAGGGGGGAAAACAACTTAAGCTTTGACTTCACAACAAGGAACACCTTCCAAGTGTAAAATATGGTAGCCGGTATGGTAAAGCCACATGCATATGGCCACAAAACAACTCTGAAACTTGGTAAATGCATGGGGCATCTTGGCTTTATGGCGTCGGCCTTCGGTCAGCTTTGATTTTTAGCCGCCATCTAGTTTTTACACATGCAAGTGAAAGGGATTCCTTGTAAAGGAGACTCAGACTCTGGTATAAAAAAGTTATGTAGACTTTATTCAACAGTCCTGACTTTCAAACTTTATACTTTGTCATTTTTGACCCCCTGGAGGATTTCTTTTGACGGCCGCGGCCCAGTGATCCAGTTTTTTTTAGTTTTCCTATGCCTAGTTTCCCATACTTTTGACTGCACTTTGGTCTCCATTTTAAGGCAAATTCTATCTAGCGTCGAACATTAGAAGTCATATGGAATTTATCCGAGAAAATGCTTCAATTTCACTCCCAAATTGTTTTTCTCAAATCCAAGTTTTCTATATGCACGAGATTTTTGTATTTTGTATTTGTAGTCCATTGGCATATTTGCACCTTCATTTGCCCTCCTTTTCCTTCCATCTTCCCCGAGGGATTTCGTTTCTTTCTTTTTACAAGACTTCCATGGATTCTTTACTTCTTTACCAAAGTTCTTTCCATAAAAAGTAGGTAGTTCTGCATTTTACTGTACAGATAGAACAGTGTAGTTCGACTACTCTGGAATGTTCTGGTTCTGCCTCTGCCTGCCACAGCCCTTAATGTAATGCCCGGGTATTTTGTATTTCCCTGCGTAAGATTTATTAGACATACTACTCACGACTTTATTATTATGCTCCTCACGTCATACATGGCAAGACAAGGGAATGCATGGGATGTAGTTTGGGTGTGGTGGAAAATGGACTTGTTCTGACAATGAGGGATTCAATGAGATTAGAGTGAGTGAGAATGAGTTGGATACAATTACTCGGATTAAGAAAACCCCGTGTGGTGTGGGTGTGGGTGTGCGGAAGTTAAGCTAAGCTAAGCGGGTAACAGAACAGAACATGGAACTTCCAGCTTCCGCATCGAAATCGAAACAAGACACAGTCTCTGCCTTTGCTTCTGTTTCTGCTTACTACATTATTTGGATTTATTGCCCTGGATTTAGTTAAACGGGACGATTAAACTGATGAGATTAATTCATCACAGTCAGAGTCAAGTCATGGCAGCATGGCAGAGTCAGGTGCTCGGCCGTTTTTCTTGTACCGCCACTGCTATGTCATGGAATTATTCGTGTGGTGTACGCAACGCCCTAAGTACCACAGGGGATACACCCTAGGCGTAATTTTTTTTTACCCTTCATTTTAGCTTTAGCTTTGGGTAATACTTTTTTTAAATTCCTGTGGCTAAAATATACAAACCACTGCATGGGCACTGCTTGAATAAAAAATAAGCAACTCTAGAATCTGTACCACAATCACAAGGGAAATCTTCGTTATTGTTTGAAATTAGGCAATTCGAATGCGGAAGTACTGCGGAGCCTACTAGGGAAAAAAATAATGTAAATAAACTGATGTGGGTAAAAGTAAAACTCGTACAAAATTTAAAATGCGCCTTTGCCTTTGCCATTGCCATTGGCGTTGGTTGTGCATGTGCTATAAATCCGTATACAACGTACATACACGTAACCTAATTTAATGCAAGACTACTTATCTGCCCCATTATGGAGTTCCACTGGAGCGTCGTGTCGTCTTGGCTCCTATTATCAGAGAAAGAGAGTGAACTATTTCCAGCCTCGTCCTTTGGACGTTGTGGGAATCGTCAAGTACATTGTATGTTAAATTTATGAGCGCCTTTAAGCAATTAAGGACTTCAGACCTCCCTCTCTGCTCCCAGCCCCCTGTTTGTGAATTAAATGAACTCGTGAATGGCTCTAATGAGATTTTGGGTTAATGGTTTAGTCCCAAAGTTTAGTTTTAGAACTCCTCCAAGGTACGGCAAAGAGTTAAGATGGTTTCGAAGATCTAATCGAGTTACATTACGTGTAGTGGCATTTATGGTGCACCACCCCACACGTGACTTATGTAGAAATTCAGGGGCACGTGTTTCTTTTGCAAGATACGCGGCCATTTTAGTACAATATAATCTTAGCAATCCGGATTCGCACAGGAAGTAACGGCACTGCAGAAGGAAATAATTCGAGCTGACCGATTATAGACACTACGTCAATTTTTGACGGGCGGGTTTACTAGTTTTAATATATTTTACCAAATACGCAAATCATAAAACCAGATGACATTCTTCATGTCCTTGTCCTCAAATCTTGATGACTTATTTTCCTAAGTGTGCCGTCTCTTTGTGATTCCAGGAACTGGAGCTGAGGATGAAGATGATGAAGATGAAGATGAAGGAGAGGATGAAAATGAAAATGAAGAATCAATTCAAAATCCTCCTGTCCCACTTTACAGTTCCCGACACCCGAACCCTGGAGGACAACAACAAGAAGAGCCTCACCCACAACCACAACCTCATCCACAGCCATCCACCCAACTAAAGATGAAGAATCGGGAGAACTTGAACGAAGTGAATGACAAAGGAATTCAAGTGAGTCAAACATGTCAATCTCTCTCTCCATTTTTCTTTCTTCCTTCTCCGCGTCCCAAAACTACCCAGAAGTTTAGAGTTTACTCAAACTTATAAAATACAGCTAGTAGGAGTATCTACTTTGTTAACCAACAACAGACAGGGCTTTGGAGTGGGTGCTTTATAAAATATACTCCATTGCTGTACAGGGTGTTTCAAAACCGTTTACTCCAACCTAATAAAATGTCATGGAAAGTTGTACTGATGGAAGCCGAAAAAATGTCAATTATTATGAACCACCCTGTTATACAATACAGAGTAAAGTAACGAGTCGTCTTTTCGTCTATTTGCATACAATAAGAGCATAAATTTGAGTCACACACAGAAGACGTATCATTCATCTTTGTCATCGTCCAAACTCAAACTCTGAAGCTTTCTCACCAATGAACCAAATACCCGGGGAAGCCAAGCACGCGGGCAACGCAATGCACTTGCACTATCGCATATCGTCTTCTCCTTTTTCTCCCGGGTATTTCTTATCTGTCTTTGACTTTGAGTATTTGAGTTTGGTTTGAACGGTGCGGTGTGGTCGACCGTTTCAACGAACGTAATGTTCCTTCAAAAACTTTCACGTTTGCTCTTGTACATTCACAACACGCCAGCCAACACAAAATACAATGCAAAAGTTTCACTTTTTATCTTTAACCCATGTGTATTGTATCGTATTGGCACAAGGGAACCTTCTCACGTGTAAAGAGATCATATTTAACGTAAAAGAAACCATTCGGGTTTTCAGTCAATTCGGATTTACGTGTGAAAAGATTTCCTTGTAATTCTACCACCACAATAGACGAAATTTTTGGCAGAGCACCGGACATTTCCCCCGAGGGATATATACGTCAAAATCGCAGAGATGGAATGACAAATTACCATGATGCATGTTATTGAGATTGACATAATCGTAAACGCAGGACATGGGTCACTGGGCACTATGCACCGGTCAGATGGTATCAGGACAGCAGCACAGCAAAATAAGAATTTACGGGCTGAAATAAAATAAAATAAAAATAAAATGGTGTTTTGTAGTCTGGACGGATACGTACGGCCCGGGTAAGTCACCGCGACGTGACCAGCTATTGGTTTTCATGAAAATTTATTGTATAATATAAATATATATGCTTTTAGTTTATGAAGTATATTTACATGAGTTTATATTTTATGCAAGGTCTGCCTGCCTGCCCCTGTGGTTAATTTGTCTCAAAAAAGAGCACCGCTTTCACACTAGCTAGTGCTAGCACGTGTAAACAATACTGAATATTTAACACTCTGTACAAAGTAGAGTAACAAAGTCAAAGTCAAGGTCACAGGTTCAATTCCTAGTTACGTCACGTGCATGCATTTGCGGGTCACCACAAGAGTATACTTTTTCGTAAATAATATATACGTATGTTGCATACATTTCGGCACCCGTCGAAATTGAGTTTACTTTGAGTTTCAAAGTTTTAACACTCATTACTATTACAACAACAACAACGGTGCGCGGCGGAACAGAGCAAGTAACACGTGGAAATAATTTGACGAGGAAATGACAAAAGTGTGGTGATGATCTTAGTTTTTGACCTTGACCTGTTTTGATGTGCATACACAGCTGGAGTATTCGTATACAGGGTGGTTCAAAAATTTGACCCTGGGGTTATCATTACCATGTCCATTGCAGCACATAGTCCAAGCAGCCAATATCAGTTCACTATAGATATGTATGCTTTAAAGAGGTTTTTCACCAATATTGGAGTTTGTTTCCTACTACTAGGGGTACCCTCCCTAAGTAAATCGCAGATGGCACTACGAATAATTAGTGAACTCTTAGAGCTCACAATCTGTGGAGACAGACCAAAGACGGTCGTTATGAACCACCCTGTAGCAACCCAGTGGAGTATCATCCGAAATAATACAGTTTTGTTTGTTCTTGTTTGTTTTTGTTTTTATGTGTTCCCTGGAGGCGGATGAATTTGATTGCCCATGTCGAGTGGTAACGACTTCAAGCCTAGTGACGACGACAAAGACGACGACGACGAGTCCACTTCATCCACCAACTTCTCCCATGAACCATCGAAACAGTCGGTGGAGTCAAACAGGTGACAATCGTGGGACAGTTTCGACTTTACCTCCTTCGACTACAAATAAAGAATCGGAAGGAGCAGAGAACAAGAACAAACAGTCCATTCCTCCTAGTCCTATTTTTCAATCCACGTCTACACAGAATTCTGTCGGTGGTGGTGGTGGGGCTGGTGGTCCAACGAGCCCCTTGTCCCCCATTGCATCACTTTGTAAGGAAGTGGCACAGATTCGTGAAGAACACGTCGCCATTCGTCACAATCTCATGAGGAAAGAAGGAGAGTTGGACAAAACAAAAACGGCTCTCACTAAAATTGCCCAAGAGAGGGATTCTCTTCAAAGGAAAGTAAGTTATCACTTTCAACTCCAACTCTCACAAATAAATTAAACCCACAGATTTTTGACCCTGGTGTTCTGTACTGTATAAAATCATATATACCTGCACGACTTTCTTTTAGTTTCAACTATTTTATTCATTTCTATGGATACGATAGAGAGGTTTCCCATGGAAATTCTAGACTTATTGTATTGTGACAATTTTTCTATTCATGTCGTCTGTGTAAATTGTGGAATATACGTATTGACTTACAGCGAACAAGTCAAATAGTAAGAAAGAGTACAGTACAGGGTTTGCGCCTTGGTTTCCACTCTTTGTTTACTTACGTCTTCGATTTCTTCGCCTTACATGCACTTATTCGGGCACTTTTACCACATTACATATGGAAGAAAACACACGAAACACTAAGAAAATCCCACCACAGCGGTAGTTTGTTCATAACATATATATGCTGAATCTTACCCTAGAGGGGATATTTCAAAAAAGAGTGCAAGTGCAACGCAATGATGCACAATCCACATTCATGGAGATAAAAATGGTGCCTTTCTTATTTTTTAAGGCCTTGATTCCATTGATATTCTTTTCGGCAACGTGTTCCTGGTTGTTCAGGATTTTAATCTTAATCTTGGGTAGTAAATCTTGTTTTCAAGATTTTTTAATGCAAAAAATTCGATCAGCTGATACTGACACTGACTGCCATACAACATAACACAGAGGAAGAAAAATATTACATGATGTGACAGACAAAATTACACGACCTGAAACACATACGTAACATCCACTTACGTAAGACATACTGGGCCTGAAGGGATTTCCCTTGTTCTTTGGTAACATCAAAGCAAACTGAGATTAAATTTGTTTCATTAATAATCCGTATCTTGCAACCGGATACTCTTCTTGATTTCTAGTGACGGGAAAACACAGGCACAAATCCCAAAGGAAATTTGCCAGAGCGAATTTCGAATTACATCAAAGTTCAAAGTTTACTCTCTGGATTTAACACAAAAGCTTTTTTGCAAAATGTGAGTTCAAAGCGACAAGGCTTACTGGTGGATTAATAAGTACGGTACAGCCAATAGGGGGCATAGGTAAGGGTAGGGAACTGCGCCATCTATGGGATCTCAAATCAAAAGAAATCCTTTCGGTTAAGGGCTGGGCAGGTGCAGGTATATACATAGGTTGCTCATGCTCACAAGCACAGGTGTGTTCCTTGATTGTCATATACTTCAGATGAGCCAAAATCTAAATACAGTAGAACTTGATCGAACACAAATCAAACATGTTTGCGTTGCTGTCAAAATTGTTGATTATATTACATGTCAATTTGGGAAGAAATAGATTGATGATTTTATCGAGTCTCGCGTTCCACGTCCCGCCTGGTTTGAATTGTCCTGCTCTCTTTGTCGCACGTGTACGCACGCTTACGTTTACTAAAAGTTGATTTATATTCATTGTGGCCCGTTCCGAAAAGATGTGACATCCTGCTTCCTCTTTGTCTCTGTCTCTAGTGCACAAGTACAGGGTGGTTCATACATGAACAAAAATGTAAACCATTTGGCCGCTCAATAGGTTTGGAAATGGATTATTTATGAACCACCGTGTGTGTACTATTACAATTCCTGATATTACGTACTATTACTATTACTATTACTATGACTCCACACTCCACATACGCCACGTATCATTGTATTCCATCTCCATCTTCACCACTCTTCCTTCGAATTCATTCAACATTCTTGAAAATAAATGAGATTTTTCCTCCCTATTGCACTCTTTTATTATTATTTCTCCTTTCTTTCTTTGGATTCTAACACTCACAAGTCATTATTCTTCTTTTTCCTCCTCTTCTTCTTCTTCTCTTTGTTCATTTCCGTTTGAAAATCTCTTATCTCATCCACAGTACAGGATTCACACTTTACACACACTTGGACTTGCAAATTTAAATTCAATTTTTGTGACAGGAACAAAGACAGCAGTAGTTCAAAGAAAGCGTCTAGTCGCGCGTAGTTGTGTGTTTAAATTAAATTTTCCTTTCATCAATTACAATTTACAAATCAAAAGACCGCGATGGAGCGCGATACGACGGAGAGTCTGCTTCAGTAAGCAAGCACGTTCGCGCTCTAATTCAGTTCAAAATTACGCCACCGCTGTATGACTTCCACGGGGCTTTAGAGATTTAATATGAAAATCGGTGAAGCGAATTTAGATAATGCATGGCTTCGGGAATAATTATCTATTCACACCTATTTGGTTGCGTGCACTATTGAAAATCATTACCATTTGATTTTCTTCATGTTTGTTTTGCTAACCATTGGCAAAATTTTCAGTAATCCACTGGAAGGCCACTGAACCATTCTCGTGTTCCAGTCCGATACATCCGGCTCAACTAGTATTTATGGTATTAGCCCTGTAGTTCATAAAAACTCAAAACAGGGACTCTGTGTAGTATGAAAACTACAGGGTGGTTCATAAGTACGTGTGTCGTCCCGTTAATAATTCTGCTGCCTTTGTATCGAATTTGTATAGGTGTTTACAAAAAAATGCGAGGAAAACAGTAGACCTGTACCGAAAATCACTATCCCAGTGCTCACATGGTGAAAATAAGGGTGTGTTTTCATTGTATTTTTTATGGGCCACCCTGTAATAACCCATAGACGCCGTTAGCCATTTCGCAGAGCCATAATCCTTTGCTTAAGCATAAGCCGTAATAACATAAACATAAACATAAG
>JAQIXO010000776.1:0-15748 GCA_034700305.1 Protaphorura armata
GAAACGCTCTATTATTATAGGGATGGCTTCCTATAATCTCTTTTAAAAGAGGTTACCATGGCTTCCTTAGGAAGCTGGGATGAAAAATGACCCCCTCAGCAGCCAAACAATCAAGAAGCATAGTCAAAAAATATCGCTGCAGTATTTTCAACAGAGTGTCCAACTATGTTCAATAAGATACCGCTTCCTGTTGGCCAGGATGAAATAGTGAAGTACCCCTAGTAGTAGTCAGAATCGTCCAGCTAACGAACTCCCGGGGAGCTACGACCCAATGGTCACGCAGACCGCATTTGAAGTGATTCTGTCAAGAAATGCGACCGCTAGAGTGGTAACGGACAAACAAACAAACTACATAGGCAAAATGAAGGCTCAGCCCTGCAAGCAGGTCTTTCGCAATAAGTGAAGTGATCCAATTCATGATGTGGAAATGTTGTAGCCAATACTCCAGATGTGCCTATGATTATTTCTACAGTTTAGTCAGTGCTTCAGGGAATTCTTCATTCCTGCCGGAATGAAATTATTTTTGTTACGTCAGATGGAGTATTTTGATTTCTTTTCAGTTGTCTTAAATTGTTACATATTTTTCGAGCAGGAAATTCAAAAGTCGGGAGTTATTTTTAAGGTTAACATAAAATATTTCATTTTGGTGGACTTGATTTTGTAAAATTAAACGGTCTACCGCTCAGGATTACATAGTATTCAGATTTAGCAAAGGAACATAAGATAATAAATGGATTTTTTTTCTTCTCCATACTCAAGGATGACAATCTTTTCTTTCCGATTCCAATATTAGTTTAAGTGTGTGCGGTATCAACGCGTGTGGCGTTAGATTAATACATTTTTGATGGAGCCTATTGACGAGTTCGAGGACAGTATGATCCAATGGTTTCAAGTTGTGAACTTTCAATGATCTCAATTCCGGAGTTTGAAATCACATCAGACTTGAGACTTTGGAACGTCGAAACTTGGTGAGAAGTGAGAATGAAAAATTGAAGGCTGCATTATCGTTGAATTATACAAATGGACTGTGGAGGCACTGGAGACACGTGAGCAAAGTTGGATTGGAAATGAAGTTCATCAAAGTAATAATCATACATTGTACTCCAGGAGGGATCTCTGATCCTGCGAAAAGCCCAATTTAAGATTGACTTCACCAACCAACTCGGTAAGTGTATAGTTTACATAATTATTCATTCGAAATCAACGCTTTTAAATAAATAATGTTGAGTCTGTTGACTTAAACAAGCGCGACTACGATAAAAATCTAGTGCAAAAAAACAGTTATTATTACATTGTAATTTTTCTAATTTGTCGAAATCTGTGGTAGCATTAGCGAATGCAGCATAAATTAAATCTAATTACACACACACGCGTTGTAGTTTAGTTTAGCACAGTGTTGCATGTATTTCTTTGCTACTTTCCTGTGGGTACTGATTCAATCTCTTTGGAAAACAAAGTAAGTTTCTGGATTGTACAAATACACGCCAATCCTCCAGCCCAAAATTCCAGCAGCTTCAATTTGAATTATTGATGTTGAATTCGGTAGAACGAAATAATTTTTTCTAGCAGACAAGAGAAGTTGTCATTATTAAATGTTTTCTGTTCTAGCGACAAGTATTATGCTCCAGTTTTAATTAATTTTATTAATTCCGATTCGGATTCCAACTCTCTAGAAATACCGATCATTTTCGAATATCGATACCGATTCCGATTGTTTGTATGTGTTAAGTTTTGTGAGAAATGTCAGTTGTACATTCCACCCGTTTTCGTACAAATATGTTGCGAAACGTGCCCATATCTTTCGGATGATATGAGTGGATATGTTTAGGCCACAAAATAGAATAATATTTTTGACTAATGGATGAACCTTTTAATTCTAATTTCATAGTTGCAAGGAGACAAAGTTGTTGAGTGAGAGTGATGAGAACTAATGAGAACCCAGATTTCAAATCGACGGTCTTTAACACGAATAACCGATTAATGAGATCCATTTTTCATTAGTCTCCATGAACAGGACGCACCTTGAAACAAAATCATTGATAATGATAAATACGGCCTCTGTTTTGAGTGTTTTGAAACATTAATTATTAATTACAATGTTATTTCTTTTGTTCAAAATTCATGATTTATATTATTTTATGCTATGCTGCCGTGTCATGATATATATTAAGTTCTGTTATATTATGCCAAAAATGGCCCAAATGTTTCTTATGCTATGAATAGATCATTCCGGAATCATACAGCCAATATTTTAGGTCAAAGGGTTGAAGAGAAAGAGCGTACACCACTCTCAGTGGGTAAGAATCGATGTCATCCGCTGGAGCTGCTCGTTTTCCAGAAACTAAAATAAGGAATCAAAGGAAGAAGAAAAATAATCTAAAGAACCACCGACTGAGGTTGAAAGCATTGAATACAAGAGTAAGGAGGTAGTTTTGCGAGATTTATGTTACTTTCCTGCTAACATGTACCCTTTTTGACTGCTTAGTTAATTTCTACTAGTTGTAGAGTAGATTGTAAGAATTATTACAATTCTAAGT
The DNA here is from genome assembly GCA_034700305.1 of Protaphorura armata. Classification (NCBI taxonomy): domain Eukaryota; kingdom Metazoa; phylum Arthropoda; class Collembola; order Poduromorpha; family Onychiuridae; genus Protaphorura; species Protaphorura armata. The sequence continues at coordinate 2,538 of JAQIXO010000776.1, forward strand.
ATACGTACGTACAAGTCTCCTGTTCAGTAAATAAAACATAGGAGTTTTTATTCATTATGAAATACTTGTCATATATTATTTTGTTTTACATCGGAGGATTTATCTCATGCATAATTCATAAACATCATAAAACATTTTGGTGTATTGGTATTCTACTATTTTTTATCCATATAAGCATTCTTGAAGCGCACAAATAATAAAGCAAATAAACAGAACAAATTTTCCTCATACATTTTAAAATTATTTTCATATTGCCTACAATTGAAGTTTCGGAAAATGTGTAGTCAAAATTCAATAGAAATTGTTTATATATAATTCAAACCCAACACGCATCAATATTTTACTGTTGTTCTTTAATGAACAACAAAGAAAATTGACCAAACATGTGTTTTACATGGATCCTTAAATTATTTAAGCTAACAAGGGAATGACACGACCTGACCATCCAAATTGTTTCCTCTCCTCATTCTGATGCCCCGAGTAGTGTAATGAAATTAGAACACTTGAAATTACACACTCATGACATTTTTCGAAATCCCTCCTGGGCCACAAACCACAAACTTGTTATCATTTGACTCTCATCCAATTGTTTGAGTCATAACAGACGCAGTTCAGTAGGTTCTATATTTCGGAATTGTAATTCCGTGTTAAAGATAGTTTAAACGGGTTGGATTGTCTAAATTCAATTTCAGTATTTCAGTTCGGTCACGAGACAAGATTTCTAGTCAGTTGGGTTTGTCAATATATCAACCCAATCTTTCATCCAATCAGTGAGTATACTGCGAATAACGAATTTTTGTCTGCACATGCAGACAATAGCAAGTGAACTTTTTGTATTAGACAATGGTTGAATTATATATTTTAAATTTTTACAACTGGTAATTTGGAATTTGACTTGAATGCATTGAATGAAAAACCTGAATTGTTTGTACTCCGTAATCCTGTAATTATGTTTAGAATAATGTGTTGTTTCACATGAATTTTGTTAATACCAAACAGAACAACTTTGGGATGTATCAGGTTTGAATATTGATAACAGCGCAAGCTGAAATTATTGGCCTTAATAAAAGCCATTAACTGACTAATTAAAAACCTGGAATTCCTTATTTGCAATATTATATATTCTTGGTTCTATTAAAAGCTGTGTCATGAATCATTATCTTGATATCACGAAAGCCACACACATGACATGAACATACTCCAAGATTGTAATAATATTGTGACACGGCGTGTCAAAATAATGTCTTAATCCTATTGTCTACGACACTACGGGGGTAATCAGACGAACCATATATATTAATGGTCCATCCTGTATGTAGCTAAGTACTTGGTAATCCGGTTTTGGGCACCCGGTCCCAGTGCTTTTTTGAGTGTACTTTGTGTGGGGTAGAAATAGTGTGTTGTCTTATGGACTTTTCATCCCTCGTCTCAATACATAGTAAGGCAATTTAAGTACAAGGCAAATTAGTTTGAATGAACGTAGATTTTATCCTAATAAGGATATTCAACGGGTAGTCAACTCGAACGGATGGGTATGGAATGGAACGCCTTTGTTCGGAGTGTATAATTGCTAGTTCCTAATTATCCGGTACAGATTGTATTAAATAAGCCTAATATTGAATGTTCGGAACCCCTGTTGTAATTGGTGTATGTGGGTTGTTGAATATATTTATTTTTCCAATATTGGCATTGAATCAATGCCGGTTCAAGTCCAAGTACCTTAACAAAACACTTCAATCCAGTGCCGGAATAATTGCACTCATCAATACGTATTAATTATAACATAAATGAGATAGTTGGATATAAATTGTATTTTCAGAATAAAGGTCTACACTATAAGGACTCAACACGGTTCATGTATGATGATCGGGAAAAAGAGGTAATGGGGGGAGGTAGTAGTAATCAGAAAGTGAGTAAAGTAGGACGCTTCAAAACGAGGGGATGAGCTACTCCCGAAGTTGTCCGGATTCTGATTTGGAAGCGACGGCCAGCCGCGAAAGTCGGGGTCGTTGGCGGGCAAGGGATTCCAGCCTCAACAGATCAGGAGGTCAGGAGAGGCTCCATACTTTTGCTCTATTCGATCTGGGCGAGAAAACTATTTTTGGGAAATAGTTTGCACTCGTGGGGAATAGCAGACGCGTCTAGTAGGGACGATAGTCTGAATCAAAATAAAAAGGCCATTTTTGTCAAATGGTTGATCGTCCCTAAGATAGAAAGACTCAGGAAGAGTCGAGGGTATAACATCTCAGGAAGATCATAAACGAAGAGCTGGTGTTAAACGGAACCAGGAGGTTTTCAAGCATAACTTTAGAGTGCGAGGACTGTCACCTAGCAGTGACTGTACAGTTTTGTTTCTGTCCGTGGTAAATATTTTAACATAATACTAAGAATATTTTTTGCTTTATTTAGGTATTCCAGCGACGCTACACGCCATACGGTGGGCCAGGCTAGCATAGATGCAACTACAAAATACGCACTGCAATCTACATTCAAACTACACAGAAACTACTGTACAAAAGTACAATGCGCCAAATAACAGCAAAACTGAATTCGTATTCCCTTTTATTGTTTAGTTGGTTAGGAGATTTCAAGTCCTACATTTCACTTCATATGCACTCGTATTTTCAACATATTTTTTATACAGAAGCAACTTCTAGGCAAAAATCAATCTATGAACCCACCAATAGTAATGTGCACGACATGTGTTACGAAAGGACCGTCCGTCGTGAGACGCACAGAACAGGTAAAAACATTCTTAATTTTTTGTTTTAGAGCCAAGCTTGATCTTTTTATAAAAATGGGAAGGAAGAATATCAGTTACGTTAGGTTCCGACACATGCCCACATTATTAAGAATCAATCGAAATGAAAGTGCGCTTGTTGATTACACAGGGGCACGAATAATAATGTTTGAGGGTGCGGAGTGTCAGCTGTCAGAGCATGTGAGTCTGGAGGATGAGAGAATCGAATCGGTAAAACCACCATGATTTTTCATCTTTGCTGTCAAAGTAGTTATTGGAACATGAGTTTATTTTTTATTTTGCCTTTGAAAATAGTATTTTCAGTTTAAGTAGTAGTTTAGAAAGTATAAAGCCATACAGCTAAATAATTAATTCCTTTTTTGAACTATTGATTACAGTACAGATATAATGTTAATTTACGGGTTGGAGTGTCTAATTATTTCTCAAATCTGAACACCTGGAGACATCGTACCGGCGAAGTGCTAGTCTTGCAATTCGTCACATTTGCTGCATTAGCCGGGAAGGCCTTAAAAAAATCCTGGAGCGGTCTCATTAAACACGTAAGATTGAAATTTCGGGAAAATAATAAATGTGAGCGGGAACTTTGGTTGTCTTTCGGGTGGCGCTATCCCGAAAGTAGTCTGCAGGTTGATTTCCAACCCTTCCAGGTAAAAATTGGAAGAACATAATGTGTATTCTTAACACATTTTTGATGCTGAAGTGCAGCGATAGTTTTCTAGCTATTGAGCTTGAAATTTAAAATGAGTTGCTATCTTAATTGTCAAATATTGTTACAGAATTTTAATCTTTAAACAGATTTTTGTGGTGTAGTCTGAAAGTTCTTCACAGACAGGAGTTAATTAAAAGGTTAAAGATGATTCATAAAGAAAATGTCTATCTAACCTTGAGACTAGGCGTTTTGAAAATTATTGAGCAAAGGTGTATATTGAAATGAATAATGAGTAATGCAGTGATGTGATAATTTTATTTAGTTTGAAATGTCCTATAATTTTCAGAACGTTCCTCTAATTCTATATTGTGACACGCCGTGTCATGAGGTCAAGTCCTATTGACCTATATTCCCTATGACCCTCATGGTCACAAGGGTAATCATACGGGTGATAATTAGGAACCACCCTGTAAGTATATTTAAGTGTACGGTATTAGGGTACTAGGTACCCGGGCTTTGGTGTTTTTTGTTAGTTTCTATGTGTACAAGTTTGAATGTGTGAAAAAGTGTCAGAATGAATGAGTGAGTGGGTACCTAATGAATGCAAACCATAAACCCCATGCATGTTATTGCGAACTTAAAAACAAATGGTGTTGACAATTCCATACATGGAATTAACCACCGAGTGTCCACATCTGGGACGGGTAAAATCCGTGGGAACCGGATAATTAGGTACTCTAGATCTTAAGATAAGTAGTCAGAAATTCAATGTAAACGGGACAGTAAGATCTGAGATTTCGAAGAGACAACAGTGGGGGTCAACTTAAGATTTCTTTTGATTGTAATGTAGCTTTGAATAATAAATCCATAATTCGGTTTTCTCTACAATTAATCCCATGAGTTTTCAAGAACAACATTATTTCCATTAAATTCATCTACACGTATTGTCACCAATCCAGCGGATGACTGGGTGAGGGTCATTCGTCACATTTGGTGCATTGGCCGGGAACCTCAATAAGGAATTCTGGAAAGGTGTCAATTCGTTAGTGGAAAGTTGGGGGTAAAAAAGATTAGTGTGGGTGGGACCTTTGGTATTCAAGTGAGTGGCGGAGTCCCTTGTGAACTATAGCCCGCCGCTTGTCCTCCAACCCCTGTAGGAAAAATTCGAAAGAATTGGTTGACCCCAAAGTTATTAAATCGCTTGGTGGTCCAAGACAAGTTGAGAAGTTAATAGACATTTATGAGAAAGAAAATTTTAGGGTGACCCCAATCAAAAATACGGGATATATGGCGAGAGCCCTTGGCGGATTTTCTTAGGGGGTTAACAGATAATTTTTTTTAGGGTGACCCCAATCAAAAATACGGGATATATGGCGGGAGCCCTTGGCGGATTTTCCTAAGGGGTTAACAGATTGAAAATTTTATGGTGACCCCAATCTAAAAATACGGGGTATACGGCGGAAGCCCATGACAAATTTTTCGGGGGGGGGGGCAGCACTTAATAATTTTACGATGAACCGGTTAGAGTTCTAATTAATCAAAGGTCAAAATTAGGAAGGGGGTAAAATTTGGGAATGATTCATTTTACAAATCATAGTTAAAAATTATGAACAATTATATAGTTGAACACAAGGAAACCCCCATTAAGGCTAGTGGGAATGGCGCGATAAGATAGTAAAGGACGCCAGAACGCGGATAAAGGCAGCCAGGGAAACATCTCATGAACATCCCTTGTCTTTGGTAGACATCTTTACCCTGACAGGAACAACATTGTTAGTGGTATTTGCTTTGGTTAAGTTATTAGTTAAGGTGAAAAAGTAGGTCATTAGGAAAAGGCAACCACCCGGCCCACAAACTCACGAATACGAGTCGGTCCGCTATGAGAACTGTCAGGACGGCCGAGTGACCCTTACAAATAATTTAGTTTATGGAGAGGTGACCCCGACTTGAGATAATCGTGGTCGTTCTCTCTAGTGGTTAGTGGTCTACACAAATTGGGAATAATTAGATAAAATTAAGTTAAGTTGTATTAGTAAGGCAGTAAGTAGGGGGGCCTATTTGAATTATTTATAAGACCTCGAGGGGAATAACAAACGCGTAATGGATAGGAAACCCAGGTTAGAAGCATGGAAAAAGAACCCGCGCACCTATGGGCGTTGGGCTGTGTTATCCTAGCCATCGCGATAGCAACCATCGCCTGCATGGATTTCCTAGTATATAAAATAGTAATAATAATCAATAACTGTAAGATGGTAGCAGGACATTTAAATGATAGAATTGACTCACACCTAACAATCCTTCAGTCTCTCTCCGCCTCGGGTAAAATCAAATAATTTGAACTAAAGAAACTCCGGGATAGGGCTAGACCATTGCATATCAGACACCCAAGATTAATACCACCAAGGATTTTGTACGGGAAGGACATGTTAGGGATAGGAGTTGACACCATCAGGACAGGACGACCCACCGTAGTAAAAGTTTAAGTAACCACCTGTAGTTAAAGATATGGCACCACCAACGATCGAGGACATTGACATTGGAGGACAACCGGGCAAGGAAAGGAAATATTTAGTTGAAAAATACTGGCGGATAGGTGCATCTAAAATAACGGTGTAAGATTGGTTCATGTGCAGGCTGTGGACCACAGGTGAAAAACTTAAATGGTACGTTCCAACGGACGTCTATAAAATGCTGGAACTAGACTGGGAACTGACTCGTATAAGGAATTTGAGGGCCTCGCCAATCATAAAAAATCAGAGACCATGTTGTAGGTTCCTTCAGATGGCGGCCATCCATCAGAAACCAGACCAGATTAGGAAGTACGAACCCCTTGAGGTGGTGTGGGTAATTACCCCAGAGCAGAAGGACCATCGTGAGCTCAGGAACCCCGTCCTATTACAAATAGCACAAACCCATTACACGGGGCCGTATAAGGTGGTTAGACAAAAGAAGAAAAGACAAAACGAGTACGACTCTAATCTGGGTTTATTCAAAACCGCATTTAGAACCCACAATCCAGCAATGATCATGTTCAATCAGTATGGATGGAGAGGAGAATACCCACATCGTGTGTACCAGACACATCCCCAACATCAGCAGTATCCTCGGCCCATGTCCACATCTCACTCTTATCAGCCTACCATGGCTCCCTTCAACCCTATGCCAACTTCCGGGTTTCACTATGAATAAAGTCCACTTGGACCTCTGTACCCCATTGGAAGCCAAGCACCCCCTTGCCAGACTTGGAGGTGAATTCGTCGGGTTATTTCCCACCTTATGCGACCGGAGCCCATTCCTACTACCAGACCCATCCACCTCAAAATTACTATTCTGTTCCGATGAGCCCAACGGTGACAACTGAACCACCCCAGCAGCCAATCCCAGGACCCTCCAGTAACCCCAAAGGGAGAAGGGCAAAGAAAACACGATCGACACAAAGAAAACGAGCGCTCCAGCAATCAATCACGGGAGAGGCCGTTACAATTCCCTTACCACCAACGCTACCAAGACCAAAGAACCTAAGTAATAACATCCTGGAGAAGAGGCTACTCAAATTAAAGGTTATGCAGCTGACAGCTAATAATGTTCATCTCGAGGAAAAGGTCGCAGCCCTAGAAAAAGGAATGATAACCCTGAAGTCTCAGTTGGAAGAGGAGAGGCTTCTTAATTCACAGATCGAGGCACGGATAAGCGTGAGGCTAACATTGGCTACTCACATCGATGACATGGGGGTATCTCTTGCCACCAGTCACGAACTCCAGCCGGAGTTCCGCAGTTTAAAGAAGACAACACGAATCCGGACTCCTAAACCTTTGAGGGTTAGCTCAACACAAACTCGATTAATTCCACAACCTGACCTTCCCATCCTAAACATCGTCCAACAAATTCAGCCCCGTCCTCAACCTGACCTTCCGATCCTAATCCCTGTCGAAAAACCAATTCCTGAAAAGAAAACTGAATCAGCGGTCTCAATCTTGAACAGTTTGAAGGATCAATTGGACGCCGAAAGTGACACGGATGATGACATTTCATGTTTGGGCTCCTGCCTAAACACCGTTCGAACATTCTGGCCCCTCTCAGGCCCATCCCAGGAGCAAGTCTGCCGCTCCACTAATTTGAAGGATGTAATCAAAACAACAGCTCGACCAAACTAAACATTGGCCAAGCCGTGTAGTGTTCTAAAAATTGTATGAGATGGTAACTGTTTATACCGGGCGGTCAGTCAAGCTCTCGCCGGGAAACAGGACTTCTATGCAGAGCTCCGGGAGAAGGTAGCAAATTTTATTGAATCTAAATCATGCGCCGAGAGGCTACTCCCACATCACGGTAGGTGCGATATCAAAACTTACATGCAGGAACAACAGGTACGAAGAGACACATTTTGGGGAACCGATGTTGAAATCTTTGCCATGGCTGGCCTTCTCCAGACGGACATTTATGTGTTTAGGAGTGACTATGGTACATGGGCGTTATTCGCGGCAAAAACTTGTTCTCCCTTCAGTAAAGTACAGTCCATGAGCATCTATCTTCGGTTAGAAGGCAAGCATTATGAAGTGGTGGAGTCAGTCGGCTCGGACTAGATGAACACCGACAACCCATTTTGGATAAATCTTCCCATGTGATCGTGGACCCAATGAACTATTTGAACACCGATAACCCCCTTGTGAACGTGGACTCGATGGACTGGTGAAGTGGACAATAAAAATGGAAATTGATACAGTGTAGAGATAGTTATACAAACATGGGACTTCGTAGTTAGGAATAATTAGCAACTGTTGTTATAGTTAATAAAGTATAGATTAGAACTATTGTTAGGTTAATATTAGAATAGAAAGAAATAGTATTGTTGTATTTAGTATAGAGATTAGAACTATGGTCAAACTAAGGTTAGCATCAGGAAATTTACAAAGAAATACTCAAAAATAATTGGTTGTCTTTCCTATCTTGAAATTTAATTCTTCTAGGGAAGAGAATATGCAGAATGAATGTTTCTAGTTAAGTAGAGTCGTGGCAGATATAATTCTAGTTGAGATTAAACCAATGTAAGATTCCTTAGAACTGGTCATCAAAATAGGCTAAGTACTCTTATTTGTTAAAGATAGGATAGGATAAGTAATTAAAGATAAGTGTAGTAAGTCCCAAATAGAAATTGTATGGATGGTAAAAGGAAACAGAGAATGGGATCGGTGAAGGGGACACTTAAGGATTTAAGCAGGGACGCTTAAAAAGTTGGGAATAAGGGGGAGATGTGACACGCCGTGTCAAAATAGGATCCCATTCACAATCATCCCCGTGGTCATACAAGTAAACTAATGGGACGTTAGTTAAGAACCACCCTGTAATGTAATTAGTTATGATTTACCCTGTATGAATAATTAAGTGTATTGTAGTGTAGGCGTTAGGTACCCGGGCATCTGGAGTTGTTGCAGTTTTCTGCGGGTACTTTAGGTACAATAAAGAGAAGTGTATAAGTTAAGTAATAAGATGAGAGCGTGAGAAAACGCCAAATATGGGCATTGCCATGTGTGGTCGCCCGAATGGTTAATTCACCGGATGAGAATGAATGAGTAAGCTTAAGTTTGATGTAGTAATTAGGTACTTTTGTGATAGGATAAACAGACTAAGAACATGTGCGAAAAAAGATTGGGATCACTTGGATCGTGAGATCCCTTGGGTTTAGAACATCAGAGATTTCACTTCTTAATAATAAGACAATAGCCTAATGTAACTCAGAATCCTTTGTCCGATTACAAATGAGTAAATAAAACCAATTCGACTTTCCTTCTTTATAAATCCATGAGAGTACGTATCGATGCCCACCATTTCTAGCCAATTAAGTTTCTAACACCAGTCCAGCGGCTTGACCAGAAGTTGTCAACCCGTCACAATATTTCAAAAATATTTGCAAAATATTGTATAGTATTTTTAATTACTGATTCTATCACTTCTTTCTTTTACAGCCGTATTACTTCTGTATTTGAATTATAATTAATTTTTTATTTCGAATGTCTTTCACAATTGAGAAACTAACGAGATTTTATATAGCGGAAAGAAATATGGCATTGCTACCTGTTGTTTATGTTAGTTAATATGCTGTACTTGAAAAATTACTTTGAGGTTTTCTACATTACAATCATAATGTACCTTTAAACAGTTCAAGATGGATACATTAAACCTTCATTCCTGCGCATGCGCATGAGTATGCTAACGTTTCAAATCAATACATTTGTGCATGTTGTCAGATTAGTTTGAAATTCGGGGCATAGTTTACACCATTACACCCCTCAGTAAAAACGTAAACAATTTAAACACAAACGAAATGTTGTTTGTGAAATACGTTCTGCTCTGCAGAGCACTATAGTATTCTTTGTCGTACTTTCACGTCACCTGCACAGTCACTCATCCAAACCTCATAAACTAGAGAATCTTCGCAGAGTCACACAAACCATATCCGATCCCACATTATTGTGCTGGAAACCACACTGTGTTTTATTCAACAGTGAATGCTAGCAGATATTTTTAGCTCATATCCTTAGATGGTGTGTGTTAAATCGATATCTCATTTCATCTTTAACCTTTAAAGGAGTCGGATTACAAAGTCTAATTCTTTCTTTCAATTTACTCAGATTATCAAAATGGATTATTTACTGGTAAACATCAAATATTTTCTTTTTTAACATTTTGAAGTTGAATACAAAGCGAATTATAATCTGACCATTATTACTGCTCTGTTCTTGTAGAATATTCCTGCGCTCGGTGATAATCTTACTGACGTGGATATTGAAAATTTAGCCGAGTATCGCAAGACATGACTAAGAAACTAATGGTGGGATTGAAGAATGAAGAGTTCTTTCCCTACACTTTAGTCAAAGAATTCTGGAGATCTCATTTGACTGGCTCTATTCCAATTTCACTGTATGATTTTAGTTGAGATGTAGTGTTCTGTATTAGTTCTGAAATCAAAATTATATAGTTCTATATTAATTTTAATTGAATTTACCTTGCCTATTGTAAAATTCATGGACACTTCTCCAACAAAAGTTCAGGAGAAAAAACAACCAATAAAAGCACAGAAGAAACGACAATTGAGTTTTACTGAGCCAAATCGACCTCCAGGTGAACCACGTAGACGCCCTGGCACGGTTGTTTTGAGTTATATTGGAAAAGAAAAAATACAAAGAAACCTACTGGCATTGGATCGAAATACCTTTCTTTAACTCCATATATTCCTGATCCCACTCATCATAATGAGGGTCATAATGAAGAAGACGGGCACAACCTGAGCAAAACCTTCAAAACTTTCGTGCAAAAGAAATGTGGTCATGAGACTGGACCATTTTCTACTCCCTTTGGTATCTGGTAGGTGTTTTTTCTTTTTCTAACAATGATTTAATTTTCTGTCGTTATTTGTTGAATGAATTTTAATTCCTATTTTACATTTCTGTGATATTGCAGGCCTGGAGCACACGTCTTCTTTAAAGGCATGTTTGCCTTTCGACACCAAACTTTCTAAGACTGGCGAATATATACTGCTCAGGAAAGTACTACCATAGGTGGTGCTATTCCAATGGTATCTCCTTTATTGCCAAAATTAGGCATACAGGATTTAGTTATGCTCATGTATGGTTATATTTGCCCAAATTTGAAATATCCTTTCAAACTTGTTGGACGTTGTGTTCAAATTTTTATTTACACGCTCCTCCCGGAAGTACGAAATAATTATAAAAGATCCCATGAGTTCCAAATATTCATGAGTTTGGAATTTTGTTGCTGAATTTGCTCGTGGGCTAAATATTCGTTGAATACGATTAGTTCCCTATTGCCCCATAGATGTCGACTGCCAGGAATGTGTTTTATGTGCGTATTCTTGGGCAGGGCGTGTCATCAGTTCAGGCCTACCTCACGACTTCAATCCTTGGAGACGTAGTGCATATGATTCTAAACTGAAGGACTATGTTCTCTGATGAACCCATCTTCAAAGAGTGGTAATCCTGTATTTCCATACAGCATGTAGTTGATCAAAATATCTTTAGTGTTTCCGGTGTTATCGTTAATGTGTCCAACTGTATTCTTTGAATAAAAAATAGAAGAACATAATGGCCCCGAATAATTAGATTGCTTTGTGGATATTAGGTCAATAAATTAAAGTGTAATTAAGGAGTAATAGATATACTTTACAAGGAAAATTAATTATGTACCCTTGACATTAGGTTTCCGCTTGAAAGTTATGCAACTGACGTACGCGGCCTTACACCTCAAGGGAAAGGTCACAGCCCAAGACAAGGGAATGACAACCCTGAAGTCTCATTTAGAAGAGGAGAACTTGAACTCCATCCGGAGTTCCATAATCTCAAGAAGGCGACTCGAGTCCGGACCCCTAACGCTTGAACATTCACTCATAACAAACTCAGCGCACCAGACAACCTCACCTTCCCATCCTAAACACTGTCAAAGAACCAATTCCTGCGAAGAAACATGAACCAGTGGCGCCAGTCTTGAATAATTTGAAGGACCAGATAGAAGCAGAAAGTGAAACAGATGACGACATGACCTGTTTTGGCTCCAACCTAACCACCGTTCACACATTCTGGCCCCTCTCAGCCCCATTCCAGGAGCGGGTCTGTCGTTCCGCTAAGCTAACGAACTTGATCAGAACTCCAACTCAGCCAAACGAAACATCGACCAAACCGAATAGCGTCTTGAAAATAGTAAGTGACAGTAACTGTTTGTACCGGGTGGTCAGTCAGTCAAGCCCTGGCCGGAAAGCAGGACCTCCACGCAGATCTCCGCGAGAAGATAGCGGAAATAATGGAGTCCAAATCATGCGCCGAGAACTTGGTCTCACATTATGGTAGGCCTGATATACAAACTTACATTGAAGAAAATGTGTGCAAGAAGATAAGAAGTGAACCACAGACATTGAACTTCTGGCCAACTCCGGCTTACTCCAAACAAACATTTTTGTGTTTCGAAGTCACCGGTATAGAAGGAAGAATTGGAGCATTAAGTTTATAAAGACCTAGCTAAGCTCAAAAACGACATCTAACGGTGTGACGAAAAACGAATCCGAAAATTGGCAGAGCAGAATAAGGCCAAACGACACGCTGCAATCGCAGCACAAAGAGAAAGGCGACGGAGATTCCGGCGTCCGAGCATATTAGTTCATCCGAGGAAAGTGATTCTGAGTTTTCCGATTTGCGTTGTAAAATCATGGCGTTACAAAAATACCGGAACGTAGAAAGTAAACGGAAAAGTTAGAGTCACTAACGCAACATAACATTTCTACGATCAATTATTTAGTAATTAATGCCAAGGTTCGCCATCTTTCAGGATGGATGTGGAAAGCTGTACACTTGTAAGGGTAGCGTCTGTTAGAGGCATATCCAGTCTTCCACTCTATATATCGATCCTTTCTACATACCTTTCACTCTACTTTAGTAGTACCGGACAAAGTTGAAATACTTATTGTTAAATTTATTATGGGAATAATCAATCCTCTTCAAAATTCGATACGTTTTAATAACGTATTAATTATGTAATGCATTAAAGTGTTTGAACAGTTAATTATTTTTTAACTTTTAATTCTTGAGCACTTACATCATAATTTGACTACATTAAGCGTTCTCATAATCGTTTGGTAGAATAAGAATTATTAATCCGGATTATTTAAAAATATGCGTGACCGTAGCATAAATTTTTGTAACTACACCAACTACACCATAAGTGTTGGATATCGTTAAGTTTTTCCCCTTTTATGAAATTTATACCCCTGCGCCTCTATCCGTCAAAGTGTTGAAAAGT
>JAQIXO010000777.1:0-15739 GCA_034700305.1 Protaphorura armata
AATAAATAAAAAATTACAGGGACGGGAAGCATCAGTATAATGGAGGATGCGAGGATAGGTTGCTGTGGAATTGACCCAGCACTCATAACCGTAAGTATTTATCATATGTATAGTATGTTGACACAAAATTAATTTCATGGACTAATATGATAATGAATCATGTGTTCGTTTTTGCAATAGACGAAACCACCTACTCCTGTGACACCACCTCCTGCTGTCGTCTTACCACCTGTGACACCTCCTCCTGCTGTCGTCTTACCACCTGTGACGCCGCCACCTAATCCGACAGGAGGAGTTACCCCTCCACCTACAACAACAGGCACAGGCTCAGGCGAAGGCGAAGATGGAATTTATAACCTACAGAAAAACTTTTATTTATTTTGGGCGGGTGTACTCTTGAACACTATCACGAGGTACAATTATTTCTATACTCCGAATACTATACAAAATGAAAAAGAATGGGAGACTGCGAAATGTGCGGATGGGACTTTCGTGAACGGGTTTGAGGTCACAAATCCAGTTTCTACGTATTACTGGACACGGAGAATTATGGTCATCAAATTTAAATGTGGCGCCACGGATGGGTCCAAATCCAGTGAGTTAGATTTGTATGGTAAACTCAGGTCAGGTATATTTACTCTGCAGCAGGCGGATTTGACGTTGAAGAGTGAGTGCGTGGGAGGGCACTACTCGTCCATGGAAATTATTTATTACTTGGATAAAGCTAGAGAGAAGTTGGCCGTGGTTAATGCGTGGGGAATCAATATGAAATGTTCGAAGGCTGGAAACACGGAACCTCATAAACATGATATCAATTCCACTCCTAAGAATAGCATTCCAGACAATGTGATTAAAAATGGAGTCGTGGATTGTGGGACTGGTAAAGCCATTTGTGGGTTTACGACTAAAATTACTGAAAACAGACGAGGGAACTTTGAAGGCCTGTATTTCAAAGTCATTTGTTGTAGCGTGTAAGGGAAAACAGTTACGGTCAGTACATGTATACTTGAAATTATGATTGAACTATCCAACCGAGTTCTGGACTTAATTGTTAATGTAGCATTCCTATAATTATATAATAGCATATTAATTCATGTGCTTATATGCATGATTCAAATTCGAATAAATAATTGGCAATTTACTTGCAGGCTCAATTATTTTTGCAGTACATTGTCGGTTTTTAGATGCAGTAGTGCAAGAAAACACATTACGTTCATGTTCCATATGTATGCAGGTTGGCGTAAAAGTACCTAACCATGTATAATTTTTCAAAAAAAAGGCGCAAGAAAAACATTTCTGTTACATTCCATGTTTTAAAAATGAGTTTGAACGTGTGTGAATTTCATAATTACTAACACTGGATGAGCGATATGACTGCAACATTAGGAAACATATTAAATTCGCTGGAGTGATCATGTGAAATACGCATATCCAGATTGCCAAAATCATAATATATCGTGTCCCGATTGTGGGTCTGACGCAGTCAGCGGGGTCAAATTGGCCCCGTCGTTTGTGAAAGAGACGTTATGGTATCCGTTTGTTGTATGGAACAAGACTTGAGAGACCAATGAACCGTCTGGGCAACATTACACACATACAGTTACTTTCTCTATTCTGTAACTTTTATCAACGTTTGTTTTTTAAAGGAACCACTCTGTCATCAGTTATTTTTTATTAAAAATTCCATTCCAATTGCAATCAAAGGTCATTATTCTATACAATGGGAGATGACTGATGTCACCCAGCTGTGTGTCTAAGCACGTGAATTTCATAGGGCATTATATTATTTAGGTACGCAGGATGTTGTGACCACCCCATTTGTTAGTTCTTAATCTCTTCCGGTAACCAGGTTTGTTCAATTTATATTGCAAGAAAGAAAGAGTTGAAAATGCATAGCAAGTGGACATCTGATGTCTAATTCCTATTATCCCATTCACCTGATTCAATTGCATAAGCTAAATGCGTTACATTACAGTTCATGAAAAATTTACTACACACATGCCATGGTGATTCGGTGTCTGGTACTGTTTTTGTGTTTGTGTACTGCCTTCGTGAGTGAAGTCTAGTTAGAGTCGAAAAAAGCAGGACGAATGTCATAAGTAGACAAGTATTGGATGCAAAAAAACTTACACAACTTTCTTCTAGAGGATTTATAGTTAAAATATTGTAACATTTCTCTCCAAAATGAATCATATACGTACGACATGTTCGAATGAGTCTACTGTATCAAAAAATTTTATATTGATAAGGCAAAACTGCTACGTCAAATAAATCGATTGAATTGACTATATCAAAAACATTTGAGAGTTCACATGAAAATTCGCGTTGTGGAGTAAATGTAAAACTATACAGACAAAGTCTGACAATAGTAACTGAATACTGAATGGATGACAAATACCTAGATTTGTACTGGAGGGAAACCATTGGATTAAGATTGTTACATTTACAAAAGTATTTTCTCACATCAAAAGCCTTACAGGAACACCTGTCTTCATTAGTGGAGAAAGCTAGTAAAAGCAAAATTTATTTCTCAGTTTACAACCTTGCTTTGACTAAACACAGAAGAACGGGGTAATGTGTTATACGGGGTAAAACTTCCGGTAATTACATTATATAATACAAATAATAATTATAATAAAAACATGCGGGTTGATCCTGATCCGAGCTGAGCATGACAAAAATTTTGATTCAATCCAAAATATTCTAAATTACCCAAAGATAAGATTTGTGAACTCAAAAATTATACACTTTAGTGAATCACATATTATTTATTCTTTCCGAATATTTATTGTAACTGTAACAGGTATAATGTGTGTTTTATTATTATTGCAATCATATATTATTATATTGGTCTATGACTTCCTTTACAATTTTAAAAATCCGTTTTATTATTCTGGAAGGACAAGAAAGACCTAGATAAGACTAGTTCTAGATTTATGTTTACAAATTGTAGGAACTTTGCTTGAGAATCACAATCAGAATCACCAATGACCACACATGGGGCACTTGGTTGTCCCATCTGGAAACTGCCGGCGACAAGCTTGGTGCACGTAATGGTGACAATCCACAAGAATCACAGGTTCACGACTCTTGTGCATATCTTTATGACAAACTGAACATAGAACCGTTCCAGCATCTTGAACACACTGGAATGAAATGAAATAAAATTGCTCACATTATTTTTTTAATTGTACATAACGTATAACGAAGGGTCTTTGTAATATTTATTAATAATTACCTTGTGCTCTTGAAATGACAAATCTGATGTCCCTATTGGATAGCACATGGAACAGCGATCACAATGAGAATATTCTAAACTCTCATGAGCCCGTCTTCGACAAATTCCACATGCATGACAATGGAAAATGAGTTTGTCGGCATTCTCACTGTCATCGTACAAATGACATATGAGACAGGAGTACTGGAAGAAAGAGAAAATAATATTTCAGATGTTTTAATTTTAATTAAAACATCTTTCAGTAATAAAACAGCTATTAGTTTTTAATTAATGATCTCATTTAAAATTATTGCTCCTCCCTACTTTTGCAAACTCGCTTTTGCACGTCAAACAAGAGCTTCTTGGTGGTTGCTTCAACCCGCACCCCGTGCACTGAATTTCTTCAACTTTGAAACGATCCATTTCATGTCCTTCGATGGATTGGTCATGGCAAAATCGGCAGTAGAAAAATCTCTTACAATTCTGAGTTGGGCACTGCGGAGTAAAAAAAAAAGAACAAGAAATCATCATTGTCGCGCATGTCGGAATATTTTACCGATGTCTGTGAAGAAAAGAAATGGATTCTTTTTAATAAATGATAGAGGTAGAGGTAAATAGATTTCACTCTTTCGGTCAACGCTTTATAATTTTCCAAGCAGAAACAGTGAAAATTCCAATATGACGAGAATCTAAATGTAAGTAAAACAAACCAAACTCTTTCTCAAGGCACGCGGATACCTCACTGTGGGAAAGGGGCCCTACTTAAAATGGTTTTATTAATACTTTACCTGAAGAGCACATTTACGACGATAGTGTGGACAACCATTACCGTCATCCTGTGGTTGCGACACTTTTCGAATTTTGAATAAATCATGTGCTGCACTATGAATCCCTCCGTCTTCATTCTTTTCCTCACAAGTGTTACATAAATCTGTACAAACAGAACACTTGTACCGAACACCGAACAAAGGATTCTTGCAAGTGCTGCAATTTTGACCAGGGACAATATCACCATAGAAGGACGGTATTGACTCATCCACCAGCATTCCTTTAATCATTTCCATAATTTCTTCGTAATTCGGACGATCGGCCGGTTCGAGTGAAATCAACAATTTAATCAATTGTGAAATGACAGGATATTCATCCACGAGTTTTGAAGGAAGAGTTCTTTCATATTTTAACTTGAGCAAAGCATCTCCAACATTCTTCTGGGTTTCAGGATAAAAGAGTTCATATAAAATCAATCCAAGTGAATAGTAATCTGCTGAAGGTCCATATTTTCCAACGGCTTGTTCTGGGGCTTGATACAAAGCAGCTCCGGCATGACAAGTGTGATTGTAGTCACCTGAATTATGAGTCACGGACCATCCAAGATCTGATATTTTAGCATTCTTCCCGTCAAACAATACATTGTCTGGTTTTAAATCCCGATGAATTAATTTGTGTGAATGAACGTGTTTAAGTCCACGACTGATTTGAATGAAGATTAAAAGACTTTCACCCACATCCATTTCTTTACGTCGTTTTAGCCACTCCCGCAAATTTCCGTTCCCACATAATTCCATACGGATGCAAAGGAATTTTAAGGAGATTGAATTGTCTGGGAATGAATGGAATGGCTCACGTTTCTTTGGTTTTGCAATCAGTACAAATTTGTTGTGTGTAATCTGATCCATTTGATCTTCCCAATAATCCAGACAAGAAACAACACAGTCGTGCTTTGAAATGGAAGAGAGTTTCATTGCTTCTTCCACTGTTTCCTTGGCAGTTTTACGACTATCCAATGGTACCATTTTGATAGCTGTCAAGCCTCTTTCTCCTATTTTTCTGGCTTGGAGGACAAGGCCGAATCCACCAGAACCTATTCTTAAGACATCTTCAAAGTCTCGAGTTAAAATGCACTCTCGAGTTCCGTTGGAGAATCCTAGATTAAATTCATAATGTATACAATTAAAGAATGAATGCCAAGAACAACATTGAATTCGGAAAAATATTTGTATTATTTTTTATTCACACACCGCGTTTTCTTCGGTTCATTTGTATTCGTGCTTCTTTCTGCCTGGCGAAGAAGAAGAACTGTTTCGTGGTCAGACGATAATCTGCAAGAAAAATAAGGATAGAATTTTCGGCAATTAAGTTTTCCGATTTTCTCGATTATGAGTTTTTTCTTGATAATGTTGGTTTTGAATTTAACACTTTGGTATTTACAGGAAACTTAACCCAAACCATTAATACCATTAATCCTGCTCCTCGTCCTTCCCTATCTTATGGACGTTTTCCTCGTTGGAATCTACTTATTTCATTATTACTAGCATCAGTTTTGAACTTTGTTTGTCCAATTTGTATGAATTTGTTCATTGAATGCTAATTTCGATTTAAAAAATAAAGTTAACAAATAAATTGTTAACTTTCTTTCGAACTACGATAATTTAGTAGTTATATGGTGTCATTGCATGAAGCAGCCAGATGATACCCCTCTGGCACCTGTGCGTGCTCTGAATCAGTCGAATTTCGTATGTTCAAGTCATAATTGTCCCGGTGCTCACGAAAGGTCTTTCCGTATATGCCCAGAAGTGTAAAGTGATAGCGATGCAGTCGACAAAACTACCACATGCAAGGAAGGTAACTGATTAGAGGAAAAGGCTGACCTTTCGTAACCTCTAGGAAGCCCAATTATGAGCAAACGAAATTTGACATATTTATTGTTATTGCACTCTCGGGGACCAGAAAAAAAGTAATATATGGGTGATGGTTGTATCGAGTCTCCTTTGCTAGTGACAATTGTTAACTTTACAGTTTACAGTGAGGTTGTGTTCAAATTAATGTGAGCTGTGCCCAGAAATACCTAAATTACAAATACCAAAAAACATCATTAAATGAACTACAAGAACTAATGGAAAAACTTAGTTGTCTGTCGTTTAATTACTTGAACCAATAAATAACTTAATTGTCTTCGTTGTTCAACTTAGACAACATAATTCAACTGAAAAAAATCAATTAATATTTTAACTATCTTAACCTCTGACGTTAAAAATAAAAATACCGGTAAACTAACCTGGGGCTGGGCCGGGGTTCGTTTCTGGAGCTTTTGTTGTTCAATCTGCCTTAGTCTAAATCCATTCGTATGCGTTTCACTTGACTAAAAATGCCAATGAATAAATTCATTAAATTCAACGCCTTAAGTAGTGATCGTACCGGATCGGATTAGAAACGGAAACGAAACGCCGTTTCCGTTTCGTTCCCGTTTCCGTTTCCATTTTTTTGGAAACGGTAGTTTTCGTTTCGTTTCCGTTTCCATAAGGAAACGAAACGGGAACGAAACGGAAACGGAACGGAAACGAAACGGGAAACGGTAGAATTTGACACATGCGCTGGATGTGATCTTTTAACATGTATTTAGCTTGATGATATGATCAAATACTTCATTTTGGGGTTCGAGTCAGACCAAATACCAATCGACGATTACGAGTTAAGAGTAATAACACTGTTCTCAAAGTGAGAAAAGTATTTTTCCTGTACCAAATGCAAGAAGGATTATAATTATAGGTCAGCGTTTTTCTAATTCGGTGAAGAGCTAACAAAAATTATAATCAATAATCATGATGATGGTTAGTTGTAATTATTTCTTGGTCTTAAATGGAGTAATCGGAAGCCATCTTACAAGGACGGTATACCAAGTGTTGGTCGAGTTATAAGTCTCAAGGGCTATACTACTTTGAGGATCGTCCAAAATAATGGTGTTTTGCAAAATTTTGGGTATGCAGAATGAAAACCCGATTTTTAATTTTTTTTCGAAATTTTGAACAAAAATGTCCTAAGGGTCCCCCCTATGAAACTTAAATTTTAATGGGTTATTTTCCATGCCATTTTCTGGAAAATTCATTTCGAGTCCATGTCGAGGTATAGGCCTAAAAATTATTCTCCAGGCCCGGAATAATTTTTTTGGCCAAAAATTTCGATTTTTCGATTTCATGATGTTTAAAGATATTTTGAACATTCAACATTTTTAAAAATATAGTCCCATTTCGAAATTTTTTCGAAATTTTGAAAAAAATTCGAAACATTTTTTAAAAGCTGTTCAGGAGGTCAAAAACTACTGCATGTCCCCAGGTCAAATCCTTATGACCGGGCCATTCCCACTAGACCCACCTTTGAATACCCACAATGTAATTTTTTACTCGGATCACGTTTCGTTTCCGTTTCGTTTCCGTTTCGTGTCCGTTTCGTTCCCGTTTCTGTTTTTTTCGAACCGTTTCGTTTCCGTTTCCAATTCTTCGTTTCCGTTTCGTTTCCGTTTCCACTCAAATCCGAAACGAAACGATCCGGTACGATCTCTAGCCTTAAGTTAACAGAAGGAGTATCTACTGATAAATGTTTGACTCAATTTAATAATTAATAAGAAAAAAGTACTAATGAATTAGGACTGAAACCACTTTCTTCAATATATTTTGAAATACCGACGAATTAAATTTTAACTGGACTACCTATACATAATTTTAAAAATACCAGACAAAAGTTAAAGCTACTTGAAGGCTAACGCCTATACTGACGTCGACATTGATAAATTGAGATATGTGCTTGAATAAAACCTGATTATTTTTATCTAATTTTATTCTCCTATATCCAACATTCAATTTAATCTCACTCACTATCTATTTTTTACCACTTTAAATTTCGGGCAAGTTGGCTCTAAATCCAGTGCACTAAGGAATTATCAATTCCCTCCATGACAAATCACAATTTTGTGACGAAGATAATTATTTTTTAATGCAGCATTGCATTTAAAAAAATTACGAACAATTTATTTCAATCCAATTAAACAAGCCAAATATAGTTCACGTGCGTGTGCATGTATGTGTGTATGCTTCACACTCGTCACATTAAAGAAATAGTTACTATCCAGTATACATTTTTTTGGACAAATTAATTATGGAGTTTTAGTTGAAACGTTTACTTCCAATCACAGTTTTTTTTATGTACCTCAAAACATGATTCCTTTATCCAAATAAATTGTGACCTTATTTGTAAATATGTCACTCATATACCAAACAGAATCAAAATTCCTCCATTTGTCATTAATCTCATGATCCAAAAATAAGATTTCTGAAATCAAAAATTATTCACTTTAGCAAACCACGCATTTATTCTTTCTAAATATTCATAGAAACAGGAATAATGTTTGTTGTATTATTATCGCAATATATTGGTCTCTATTCTGTGACTTCCTTTACAATTTTATAAATAGAAATATGTTTTACTGTTCTGCAAAGACGCGAAAGATCTAGATAAGACTAGTTCTAGATTTCTGTTTATATATCGTAGGAACTTCGCATGAGAATCACAATCCAAATCACCAATGACCACACATGGGGCACTTCGTTGTGCCATCTGGAAACTGCCGACGACAAGCTTGGTGCACGTAATGGTGACAATCCACAAGAATCCCAGGTTCACGACTCTTGTGCATATCTTTATGACAAACAGAACATGGAACCGTTCCAGCATCTTGAACACACTGAAATAAAATAAAAGCAGAAAAAAAATAATTTAAAATTTTTGCATAACAAAGCAAAGGGTTTCATCGAAATGTGTATTACAATTACCACGTGTTCTTGAAATGACAAGTCTGAAGTCCCTACTGGATAGCACATGGAACAGCGATCACAATGAGAATATTCTAAACTCTCGTGAGCCCGTCGTCGACAAATCCCACATGCATGACAATGGAAAATGAGTTTGTCCGCATTCTCACTGTCATCGAATAAATGACATATGAGACAGCAATACTGAAAAAAAGGAAATAAATTCTTCAGATTTTTTATAAACAAGCGTAAATTAACAGTATAAATTCAGTATAGTTATAGTTTTCCGTCACTTTCGCAAACTGCAGTTTGCACATCAAACAAGAGGTCCTTGGTGATTGTTTTAAGCCACACCCCGTGCACTGAATTTCTTCAACATTGAAACGATCCATTTCATGTCCTTTGATGGATTGGTCATGGCAAAATCGACAGTGGAAAAATCTTTTACAATTCTGAGTTGGGCACTGCGGAGTAAAAACAACAGAAATTCATATATGAGGAGCGGATGTAACAAGATTTCCAGTTTGGCATAGAAAAAAGATTAATTGGTCACCGTCATATAAGGTAAATGTTGAATAAAATACCATCTGTAGGGCCAGGCACGACAGTGAAATTACAGGGGTACCCCTGTATCACTATAGCCTCTCTAAATTAGTTATTAAATGCGTGAAATAATTATTACTTTACCTGAAGAATACATTTACGCCGGTAGTGTTGGCAGCCATCACCTCCATGTTGTGGTTCTGGTGCTTTTCGAATTTTGATCAAATCATGGGCCTCACTATGAATCCCTCCGTCCTCATTCTTCTCCTCACAAGTTTTACATAGCCAAAAATCTGGACATACAGAACACTTGAATCGAACACCAAACAAAGGATTCTTGCAGCTGCTGCAATTTTGACCACGATCCTTGTCATCACTTGCCAACGTCGACATGGACTCATCCAACATTCCTTTACTCAGCATCATAATTTCTTCACAATTTGGACGATCCATCGGTGTCAAAGAAATCAACAATTTAATCAAATGTGAAATGACAGGATATTCATCCACGAGTTTTGAAGGAAGAGTTCTTTCATATTTCAACTTGAGCAAAGCATCTCCAACATTCTTCTGTGTTTCAGGATAAAATAGTTCATACAAAATCAATCCAAGTGAATAGTAATCTGCAGAAGGTCCGTATTTTCCAACGGCTTGTTCTGGGGCTTGATACAAAGCAGCTCCGGCATGACAAGTGTGATTGTAGTCACCCGAATTATGAGTCACGGACCATCCGAGATCTGATATTTTAGCATTTTTTCCATCAAACAATACATTGTCTGGTTTTAAATCCCGATGAATTAATTTGTGTGAATGAATGTGTTCAAGTCCACGACTGATTTGAAGGAAGATTGAAAGACTTTCCCACACATTCATTTCTTTCCGTCGTTTCAACCATGTCCGCAAATTTCCATTTCCACATAATTCCATCCGAATGCAAAGGAATTTTAAGGAGATTGAATTGTCTGGGAATGAATGGAATGGCTCATCTTTCCTTGGTTTTGCAATAAGGACGAACTTGTTGTGTGCAATTTGATCCATTTGATCTTCCCAATAACCCAGACATGAAACTACGCAGTCATGTTTTGAAATGGCAGAAAGTTTCATTGCTTCTTCTAATGTTTCCTTGGCAGTTTTACGACTGTCCAATGGCACCATTTTGATAGCTGTTAAGCTCCTTTCACCAATTTTCCTAGCTTGGAGGACAAGGCCAAATCCACCAGAACCAAGTTTTTGGATGTCTTCAAAATCCCGTGTCAAAATACACTCCGGAGTACCGTTTGAGGGTCCTAGAATAATTGCAAAATATATTGACAATGAGTTACTTACTACCAACACCAAGTTCAAGAATTGTCTCAGAAGAATTATTTATTAGTCACAAAAGTACCTTTTCTCTTCCGACTCATCTTGTCCAAATAATTCAGGCTTCTGCCTGTGCCCGGTGGTTAAGTTTCAGTTGAACTATTACGTTAGTGATTAATCTGTTAGGTCAAAAATAACAATGGATTAAAATTAATTAAAATTAATAATTAGTCCTAATTCTGACTAGTAAGTGATTTTTAAATTAAATACTAATTTGATGGCTTTTGACGAGTAAATTCAACTACCTTACCTAGAGCTAAATCAATCATTAAAAATGCCACTTACAAATTAAAATTAACTGAAATCCATTACCTAACAGAACAAACGAATTAGGACTATAATTACTTAAATTAGCAATGTTAAGTTAAGTACCAAGTGAATGAATGAATTAAAAATCTGAATTAAAAATACTAGGGAGAAATTAGAATTAAACTTACGCAAAGGTTGAGGATAACGCCCACTGACGTCAACATTGAGCTCTTGTTGAATAACAGTTCCTTTGTGTTACTTAATTTTTCTTGGAATAAGATTTCTCCCTTGATGTTAGATAACTGTCAAGAGAGTAGAAATAAAAAAATTATTCTCCTCTCCTGCCAATCTCATTTTCTCATTCTCTTTTTATCACTTTGTATTTTGGACAGATTGGCGCTGAATCTTGTACACTCTCATCTATACAGGGTGTACCAAAACAGGTTTTTTAAAAATCTAATAAGTAAAGGAGTAATCACAATAACAGTATCTATCAAGGCCGCAGAGTTTGGATAATTAAAAATTCACTCGTATTTTCAAGTAAACATAGTGTACACTGTATCTGTATACCGTGCTACATGTTTTAGTTTGTCTTACATATTACAATAAATGGATAATAAAATACGGAAAAGTTCCCTGTTCCTGTTTGAGAACATGAATCCGAAATCTCCGAATGAAGGTATCCCACAAACAACCGTAACTTCGTGTCGAATAGAACCCCATGAGTCTATATTGAAATTTAAATCACTGACTATTTAATTTCTGTAATAACAATATTTATTGTCCATTTTTTTTGTTTCGCCGATTCGATTTCTCATTCAACCCCGCGGACCAATCCAAGGGCGGTTGATAAATTCCTCACTCAAATATCCGGGAAACTCTTACACTTTTAAAATTCTAATTTCACAATTTTGACTTGACATATTTCATGAATTACATGCAGTGAAGTTTAAATTAAAAAATTAATTAATTAAAATTCGTTGAAGATGTCAAATTTTGAGTGCACTCCATTTGCGGCAGCGAATGTCAAAGTTGAACTGGAAGAGTATGATGAGGATGACCCGGAGGACGAAGAGTCCATCATCAATTTCAATCGGAATTTTCTGACAACAAATACTACCACTACTACTACTTCTGATTCTGATACGACTGTGACTGTGACCCCAATCCCCAACATGGGGTAAGCATTCAATATTCAACATATTTATATTATATTGTAGTACAGTAGAAAATATTTTTTAGCACGGCGAACGCGAACATATTAAAGAAATTTTAGTCCCTCCACGTAGTTAGTAATTAGTTAGTTTTCCTTGGAATTGTAGACAATGAAAATGTTAACTAAGAAAATTACTATTAAATATAATCTGCTATATTATGATGTGATTTGTAATAAAAAGTAACCCTTTACCATTAGGTTTGTGGAGGGTTTGATTTTCTATGCAACGAGATAAAGTTTATGTTTAGTTCATGCGGTTGAATTGCTGTTGATTATTTTTTTATATTTTTCTTGAAAGATTTTAACACATCGAAGAAAATTAAATATACTATATCTAACGCATTATTTAGGGTAGTTTCTTGGAAATAAGATTGCAGTGGAAGTTGGGATATGCAGTGAATTTCCAACTCGTCTGTTTCCCTCAAGTGACAAAGAAGGGGACTATATTTTTTATAATCTACATATTATAATGTTTTAAATTTTGTCCATATTTCATAGTATCTCGTTTTGAATTTCACTGGACGTTCAACTAATAATTATTAGAGGTCCAAATCTAAATTAATTTCCATTGCTGCGCAAGACAATCCGTGTACATAAAATAAGCGACAGTATTTGAGCTTGAGCACCGCCTGTATTAATGAATAGACTCTCCATCAACCGTCAATTAACGTGTGCTTTTTTGTTTTGCAGAAATCCTAAAGAAAAGACTGACATTCCTTCTTCTGAGGGAAGTACATCAGTACAATTAGGATTAGCTGATGATGAAAACACAACAAAAGACGATGAATCTCCTGAAGACGAAGAACCAGACCGTATTATAATTAAATGTGAACCAGCAGATATCATTGGTAATTATGATTATTTGGATCATTCTTCTACTTCTACTCCGGCTTCCCCTGCCGAAAATCAAGAAGGTGTTTTCGACATTCCACAACTTGGACATCCAATCAGCAGCACTAGCACTACCTCTACCACAGAAACAACGGACCCTGACCCACATATAGAAAAACCATTTGAGTGTGACGTTTGTGGTAAAAGATTTTCATTGAAACCTTACTTAAACAAACACAAATTATGTCATACAGTTGAAACACCGTGCACTTGTGAAACATGTGGGAAAACATTTGCAAACTCTAGATATTTAACCAAACACATGAGATGTCATCGAACAGACAAATCATACAAATGTGAAACATGTGGAAAAGTATTTATACGAATAGACAATCTTCGAGTTCATAGTAAAATCCATCTGACTCAATCAGAACGACCTTCATTTAATTGTGAACTCTGTGGGAAAATCTATGTGTCTCTACGTCGTTTGAATGAACACATGGGATTTCATACTGGACAATTATTATATAAATGTGAGACTTGTGGTAAAAGATTTGGTGGGTCAGACAGTTTAGCTAGGCATAAATTGTGTCATTTGGATGAGAAAGAAAAATTTAAATGTGAAAATTGTGGAAAACTATTTGCTCGTAGTTATAATTATAATATACATTTAAGATTACATGCTGGAGAAAAACCATTTGTGTGTGATGTGTGTGGAAATAGCTATGTTTCTAAGGATAGGTTAGATAGGCATAAAAATACAACTTGTCCAACACATGGAAATCGTTTAGCCTCTGTAATATTTATGGATGAGATTCAATATAATGAAAATCCTCCGGACACACAGGAATCGTCATCTCAATTAAATTTTGTCGTCTAAAAAAATGTGTGCGAATTCAATTGTAGTGTAAAAATAATGTACGTAAATTAACGTAAATTTCAATAGTGGAAACTAGTAATAAATTTTTATAACAATTTTTAATGAATTTGAAAAATTTTGTACAGGAATTTAATTATTTGATATTTAATTAGTAGGGGCAGTGACATTGACTTCACCAATGACCCTGAGATAATAATCTCCTCCATGTTTCCCCTTTGTGATCGTTGGTATTAAGACATACGTTCCGACTAGAAGATTGTCCCCCGTGCAGTATTCACGAGCCTTGGCAATTCTTACTGTTGGTAATAAATGAATTCGTTCTAATTTTTTAGTCTTGAAATCATTGGCAGAGAATGGTGGTTTTTTTCCAAGAAGAGATTCATCCTTGATACGATAGACTCGGGTGTCCATGGATGGAATAGAATCTTTGTTATGAATGTAATCCTTGTACATGAGAGAGACCAAGAGGACGGATTTATTGTAACCACGTCCATTGTAGAGTTCAGCCAAGTATTGGGGTTGGGAAGCAAGGGCATCTATTAGATTGAAGAAATTAAATGGATTATACATAGAATTTACAAATAACAAGACAACTAATTAGTACGATGTTTTTTTTTCAATACCCCAGTCTTTAGGATCCTGTGTTCCTTTGCCCTTCCATGTTCCATGGAGATCATACCACTTTATAGCCTTAGCTACGGCTGTTGTCCCCTCACTCACTTCATCCAAATCATTGAACCAGTAACAGGAGTAGGCTCTGTCGAAAACTTTAGGATCCGTTGCAATTGTGTCAGCTGAGATCCAAAACTCTCCTTCATCTTTCACAATGTTGAGATAAGCCGTGTAGTCTGGATGTACAGTGTTCCACATGGGAGATCTGAAATTAAATTACATCATACTAAATAAATATTATTAATTAAGGAGTAATTAGTAATAGTAACTTATACTATAATTATTATAAATTGAACCTACTCATCACTCCAATCCCCTGTCCATTCTGAGCTTCCCCATGGATTCCTCATTCTTACTAATTTGACCACCTCGTCCTTTTTATTCATCAAAGTCTCCATTGATAAGAATGCGTATGCATGACCACTAATGAGTCCATTGATTCCCTTCTCTGGAGTTCCAAACCCCGTGAAACCTACAAATCCACTTTGCAGTGTCCCACTCATGAAGTTTATAGAAGTAGTGATATTCCCTTGGGAGATTAACATTGTTTCTATGAATCCTCCTGAAAAATAAAACAAACTTAATTCATTTAATTAGGAAATCGCCTCTCACCTTTTTATGATCTCACCTGTCATATCTTCCAAAGCTTCACTCACAACACCGCCCTCTATCAAACCATAACTCCCGTAGATTTTAGCATAGGCTTTCTCAATCAAGACGGTCCACATTTCAGGACCAGACATCTCAGTAAATGCTAATTGGAGTTTTCCATGTCCATTTGTGTCAATGTATGGAAGACGGTCATCGACCACAATATCAAAATAGTAACCGCGGATCCAAAACCTAAAAAAAATATTTATGTAGCATGAGAAATGGATAAAAATGCACACCATACAAAAATAATAAGATATTACCGGAAATGATAAATTCCACACGTGGGCTCATCATTATTGTCATTCGGAATAATAAAATTGACCAATTTTTCATGAGTTGTGACCAATCCAAGGGCAGACAAATAATAGCAATCCCCTTAGGATAAAAAAAAACATTGTGTAAGTACAAAATAATAAGTGTAAAATTAACTTGTAACCAAATAAAATAACAGAATTCTAAATTGCGGTACCAAGACTCCCTTGTTTAATGTCAGATAGTTTGTAGCGTTTCCCCTCCGCGTCCAATTTGCTGAATAT
>JAQIXO010000778.1:0-15734 GCA_034700305.1 Protaphorura armata
CATGCCCGTAATAGTTATTGGGGGGCGGAGCTTCTGCCCAAATAGTGCAAATCCCTGCACGGACCTAAGCTTCAGTGGACAGTAGTTAAATTTTTTTCTAATGTTCTAATTACTAATTACATTCTGTCCTAGGTGGGGAGTTCCGTACGAGTACGACGTTGCTATAGTTCGAGTTACTCCGCCATTTGTATTCAACGAATATGTCCAGCCTATTCGTCTTGCGCCGTGGCAGTATGTGCCGACAGGTAATAAAGCAAAGATTTATGATGATACCAAGGCGAGACACGTAATGCAGTATTTTTTAAAATCTGGTAGACGTGGATAATATTATATTATATTTTTTTTTAAAATTTAGAAAATGGCACAGTTGCTGGTTGGGGAAGATTGGCTGAAGGTGGAGAACGTGCAACGAAGTTGATGAAGGTCGACGTGCCCATAATCAGTGATGAAAAATGTCGGGAGTCTTACGGAACTCTGGTCGCAGATTCCATGATTTGTGCAGGAGAGGCTGGAAAAGACGCTTGCAATGGCGATGCAGGTGGTCCACTCATGTGCTCAGCAGAAAATGGAACAATTTATCTTTGTGGACTTGTGAGTTGGGGTACAGGGTGTGCACGGCCAGGTTATCCAGGGGTTTATACAGAGGTGTCACACTTCACAGGATTTATCGAATCTAACTTGAGTAAGATTTAAGTCTAATTTGAAGGCATAATTTTATTTTGCAGAGACAAACTGTTCAATTTTTAATTTTTTAACTCACAGTTCCTGCACCAGCAGAAAATCATACATTCGTTGTACACAGTAAGACAGTACATGTTTTCCTAATTTTTGTATTTGGCAATTAATGACATCATTTCGACCATTTTAGACGAAGGATGTGGCGGAATTGTTCGTGTTGGAACTTCTGGAAGACTAAGCTATAAATTAAATGAACGCTACCAACCTGGAGAACGCTGCGTTTGGACTATCATGACATACAATGGGAAAAGTTTAAGAATAAAACCATTGGAGAATGGACTCGCGAATGGCGATGAACTTACGATCACTGAAATTTACTCTGGAGATGGCGTACACACAAATACTACCAGAGTGTGAGTATTTTATTTATGGTGTTCTTTTCCAGACGTTCCTCTCGTCACCGTGTGGATAATAATTTGGCCTCGAAAGCTAATGTTTCTCCTTGCCTTCTTAGCGGGAATGACCAGTTCATCGTAAATGGAGCAATTATTCTTGTAACTTTCCGATCTGACCAAACAAGCCCAGGAGGAACAGGATTTTCATTTGAATTTTATGAGACTGGATTTCCAGACCGAACTATGCCATTGCATAGACACTTGCATTTGAATGCAACTCATGGCGATTTAATGTATCCACTTGGTGGTGGCAATTATGCGCCGAATGAGCACGTAGTCGCCGTGATTTCTCCAGAAGGTGGAAGGAATCTAACACTCACTATTAATAAAATAGACATTTATAGTTACATGGATTGCGAGTTTGACAGTTTAAATGTACTTGGATATAACGGCGGAAAATATGAGCATTTGGGAAAGTAAGTTTTTAAGGTGTACTACAGTTTTCCTTGCTTTTGTTTTTGGCGAACATTGGAACTAATTATGCTCCTTCCCTTTCGTTACAGATTTTGTCGACCAGATCTTCCACCACCATTTGTAGGAGCCGATGGTGTAATGGTTATCATATTTAAGACAGGAGGTGTACCCCATAGTCAGCAAACTGGTTTTGGATTAACTTGGAATAGTGACTAGTTCCTTCTATCAGGCTTTAAATAATTGTAAGCAATAAATCTACTGTATCTTTATTTTTGGATAAAAATTTATGTGTCAAAATATCTTGGTTCAAAGTATTTGGATACTTGCCAATAAAGACTATAGTCGACAAAATTCTGCCAATTTGAAAACTTCTATTGATACTTAGCTAGCGCTCGCTTTGTAAAAATACGTAGTGTGGTGTCCAGACATATAAGCCTAGCCAAAGCAACACAATTAGTGTCTATACTATACATTTTGTTTTTATTTTGTTCATAAAGATAAAACGAGGAACAAGTATACACAGAAGAGTCTAATTCCGTCTGTACTAATTGAAGAGCCTGTGCCGCCGGACTTTTATTTTTAAATTAATCAACTAACTCATGAGGATTACACACACAAAGTGAATCTTAAGACTAATTGCCCAGTTCAACCCTGTAATGTAATTTGTAGGCAATTCAATCCCATAAAAATATTGGAAGCAAATAATTTCAAACACAAATTCTGTTCAATTTCTTTTGCATACACACAATGAAATTCAACTTTGTTGACGTCTCTCAGCTCCATTCGAAAAAAACAGGGCATTTTTGCATAATTACTACTTGTCTCACATTATTTTTTTTACTTAAAAGTACACATAAATACGAGCAGAGCATTAAGTTTAGATTAATAAATCAGAATCAATTCTCGGTCAATAATTATATGTTTTGACAATTGACAAGGTCGAAACCATAACCATAACCATATCATATACATACATGTGTGGCCCGAGACACATGGAGTAATTTAATGCATTTAACACGGAATTTAATTCGTTTACCTTATCATATAATTGATGAATATTAATAATATCATAGACTTGATTGAAGTAAACCAAACAGTTGTACCCTCAACACGTGTATTTCTATAAATTATATAAAAATCATTTATTCACACTTCATAGTATCACACCCAGTTCATCTGCGTATAAAAGCGATTGTACTTGCTCTGCATAAATTCACACGTACATAATATTTTCCAAGTAAGAACTTGTGTGGTTGATTCGTTGCATAGTTTCATTTCTGCATTCATAAAATAAACTGACGTAAAATTATTTTCTTTGGTGATTTAATCGACAATTCTCCGATCATTAGCATTACCATCATGAGTTTTGAACTGCACAAGAATTCATCACGGAAAGGTATGCAATTTACAATGTCAACAAACGAGCTAATTTATGCGGTACGCTCGCACGATTGGTGTGGTCAGGGCTGCGGCTTCATGGACATCGTTCGATTTCTTCTGAAACAATTATTTTTTGTTATTTTTTTAACGAAACATTTTATTATATTAAATTTCTTTAATAAAATGTTAATCGAACGATATTTCTTATCTAGGACTCATTTCTGAGGCTGAATTTAAAGACGCTGCTTCCACTAAGAACGGATGCCCAGACACTACTTGCTACAACGCTTTCGTCCATGCATTGTTCGATGCTGGAATTTTAACTCGGAATGAAGCTGCCCTTTTTTTGGCTCACACGATTTGGGAAAGTGATGGATTCCAAGCGACGAGAGAGTACTTGAGTAAAACTGATTTACCGGCTTGTCTTCTTGCTTACCCTAATAATGCTGGAGGTGTCCCAGGGAAAGTTTACTATGGACGCGGATTTATTCAATTGACTTGGGATTACAATTATAAACAAGCCTCTCAAGCACTTTTCGGAGATGATTCCTTGCTACGAAACCCGGACTTGGTGGCAGATGATGTAGAGATTGCATGGGGCACAGCGGCTTGGTTCTGGAAAATCAATATTCATGATGAGGGCAAGGGTGACACATTTGAGTCATCCATGGAGGCTATCAATGGTGACCTTGAGCCAACTGGCTGTGAAGCTTACAATCAAAGACTCCGACATTATGAACAAGTTGTTCACAAAATTGGCGGAAGTAAATAAATACAAACTTTATTGTACTCATTTTATTTTAAAAAAAAAACATATTTGCATTTGTCGTACACACGGTGCGGTGCCCTCAGAACACCTACATATATGTACAAGACTAATTGTATTAATCAATTATATAAATAACATCTACGCAAAAAATACTCGAGAGACTTTCCTGTATACACTGCGAAGTCGCGCGAATATTCGGCGTCTTAGTACATAAATTATAAGCCTAATATTGGCCAACATATTTTTAGTGTAGTTAAGATATCGTATCCAATGCAGTATAACCACATTGTTCTCTCTCAACATTTGTGCCACACAAAAGCATATACAAACGCAGTAAATAATAAATAGTGTTACAATGTTGGAATTCAGTCCTAAAGGACTAGGTTCAGTAGACCCTTGCGTCAATTTCCAAACTTGTTTGACATCGGGACTTAAAAAGAAATTCTCCCATTTATGAAATATTCCGGATTGCATAAGATACTTGACTCTTTGGGTAAAGTGTTCGGCTTTACTATTATAACTTTGGAAATCCAAATATACAGGCCTTGTAAATACGTCGTCCCGGCCTTTGTAAAATAAATTTCTTGGTTTTGGAATATTTTTCCAAGTTGATTTATCATAGAAAGAACGTGAATTCCTTGTAGAGTCAAGGAACGAAGTTTTGTTGCACCCGGACAGTAATTCTTGAGGTGGTATGCTCTTTTTGAAGGAACAGATCACTCCATTTGATACACTCAAAAGAGGGGCTTCCTCACATTTATCTTTGATTACGCACTCATCGGCAAGGTCAGGAAAATGTGACATAGTGTTCATAACAGCGTCTAGAGTTTTGCTCTTGTGTAATGATAATGAGTACAGTTCATCCATCGCTTGACGGGCGAAGTAACTTGTAAATTTGTAAATGCTGAACAATAGAATATATTGATTTGTGTGCTTACTGTTTCTAAACTTGTGATTATTTGCTTTCACGTAAAGTACAAAATCTCTCCCGTACAACATACTAGGATGATGTGCTTCATCAGCAGGATCAGTATAAAAACTGCCGTGGGATAGTAGCTGTTCCTGCCAATCCAAATGATATGGTGAGTGAATCGTGTAATCTGTAGCAAGTAGTTCTTCAAAGGTATCAATCTTTTTCATTTTCCTCGGAGCTGCAAGATCAGTCACAACGATGCCTTTGTAAGCGTTAGTTATCACAATCGCCATCAACAAAATTCCCGCTACAGCAATTCTGAACGTCACTAAACGAGAGAGAG
The DNA here is from genome assembly GCA_034700305.1 of Protaphorura armata. Taxonomy (NCBI): domain Eukaryota; kingdom Metazoa; phylum Arthropoda; class Collembola; order Poduromorpha; family Onychiuridae; genus Protaphorura; species Protaphorura armata. Next base: position 4,953 of record JAQIXO010000778.1, read on the forward strand.
TACGTTTTGGTTCTAAATTATTTTCGAGGGCGTATGACAAAAAGAGGAATGTAAAACTCTCTGTCTTTGTGTAATTCCGAGGCCACATAATATTGAAACACAATACGACTGCAACGAAGGAAATTATTGCGACATACCAAGAAGCAGACTGGTAGGGGTCCAAGTAAACAATAAATGAAACATGGGTCTCCCATCCGTCACATGTTACAAAATTAAAACCAGTGTATCCCGTTATAATCATATCTGGCATATAGCCGTCCTTATTTAGATTCATGCTGTCTATAATAACTAAACGCATAGTTACATCAGCTTGTGTGTCATCAGGATTGTTTGGGTCTGAAATGGTAGAATTTTGAAAATTCTCTAGTAAAATGGACGCTGTTACTAATTCTAGGGTAACAAAAGTATTTTTTCTTATTTCACTACTAAAACGTGTATAATCTGAATTTAGTGTATGAAGTGGGTGACGCGTGTCCTGCCCTTCATTGGAATGTTTATGGTCAACGAAGTTGTAAATCTCGACACGTGCTTCTTGAGTGCTTCTCTGAAACAGGAGAGACTCATGCCGATTCATAATTTCTGAAATGGTAAGGTCAGAGAAATTTGCTAACATGTTCCACTTTCCAATACCAAATGATTTCCACTCATGCCATAGAACTTCTTTCGTTCGCCAGTCAATACACATGTACTGGGATCTCAATTCATCGAATCGGGCTAAATTAGAGAATATGTTGTTTACAAGTAATTCAGTATTAGAAACAACGGTATTGTTGATATTCACAATAAATATGACTTTCTGGTCCAACTTCATGTCAATCCTGGTCCAATCATGTTCATTTTCTGAACTGAAGTGAGCACGGCTGGATAGAAATTCTATCTTGGCCAATGCTTGCGAAAATTGAATAAGTGAATAGTCCGACGGAAATATATCCTCACGAAATACTTCACTTGGAATTGTTGGAAATATGGCCAAATGAACAAAACATTCACTCGTGTATTTCAAACTCCTTATGTTTGCGAAGAACGAGTGACGTCGCCAGTAATATCCAGACGTAGTTTCTGGGAATTTTTTTTGGAGGAATGGATCTTCATGGACAAGAGTACCATTCTCAGAGGGATACGAGAATCCACGCATTTTCGAAATGAACGTTGGAATAATATTCGGAGTGAACACACGTTCAGAGTCAAGATTGTTGAAATAAACCAAGTGAACTTGACAATTGTTGAAGTGGTTCAAAAATGGCTCTAACAGAAAATCATCTTCCAAGGAATGTCCAGATGGCATCAACAAATTAATGCCAATGAAGATTGACACTACACTTTGGAATACCTTTATCATTTTGCTTTTCAAGTTGAAATGGGTTAATTATGCGTTAATGTCTTTAAGATAAACTGCTTGGCTATTCAGGTCCTAAAATTGTATTAAAATCTTTCGTGTTAGTTAATATGGGTCGACGAATCAAAACTATTCTTTCACTGCGCTATCCAAGCAGGGAAACAGTTTCTTAAGAATTAAATAGAGACACACGTGGAGAATATACGTACATAAAGAAATGTTTGAGCAAAGCAAGTACACAAAAGTAAAAGAAATGAAATCAATATTCATCTGGTTTTGAAGCACACACAACATTCAAATCCATATAAAATCTGTCTCAGGTGGCTTAAGAATCAGAATCACACGAACGTAACGGTCAGGCAATCATCGAGGAAATCATTTCATTTCATTTGTCAACAAAATATACATATATCTATGATACTGATACCATATGTTATTCCCCATAGGATATCTGAAATTGGAGAGGACAAATAAATGGTTTAAACCCCTTTGCTATTCATTACATACGTTTCATGTAACGACTTAATGTAAAATTATAAACTTGTGTACGGAGGAGTGGCCCGCACATGTCAACGTTATTAGTGACGAATTCCTTGAGTTACAATTCAATTAATTCTGCAGAAACTACAAGGTACAAGCGCTAACTTTTTCTATTACATAGTATCTAGTTATTGCACATAATAAGCAAGCGTCATTTTATTTTAATTGCCAGATTATGAAAGTTGTTAGAAATTGTTTGAAAATACCTGGTTAACTTTATACCGCAATGTACTATTAATAATGTTTTAAATACATTTTACAAAATCGCATAGAAGGCGAGCATCATGGAGCATTTGTGCTGGACTGACGGAGTACAGAATAGTGATGGAAGACCTTGACCAATTGCTTTATAACTGAAACAAACCACTAATTCTAAGCGTCATGGCGTGCTTGCTCGAAGTCGAAGGTCGAATAATAAATTAGGTTTTCTACATCACCTGAGCAGACGCTTGGTCACGTCAAGCTTCACATGGAATTTATTGTTGTTACTTGTTCAGGTATTCATTGGAGAAGCTTCTAAAATATTCAAATCCATTAAACCTTACACTTTCGGATAGTCTATGCATACGTGTTGAGCATGGAGTATTTTACGACTGAAAGTTGGGAATAAAAATAGAATTATTCGAAGACATTAAGCCTAAGAATTCGATCAAGGACAAACTCTTTACCAATTCAGGACAGCAGCCAGAATTGAAATATTAAAGTCCAATCGTCGACTATTCGACGCTTTTGAATAAATGGATGAACTTTTACATTTGCTACGCTGAAACAAATGTCAAGGTTTCGCTGGCGAGGCAGAATTTGAAGTTAAATTAAGAACAATGCACTAAATTATTACAAATTGAAGGAAACTCATGCCATGTCAGAGAATATAAAGTAGGCGTCTCTAGAAATGTTTGGAGACTTTCAGCCTGTACTTCGTCGAATGTTGAACTGAGGTTTTCTTACTCCAAAAATTAACGAAATCGTACATACAATTCTGAAATACCTAAAATTATTTTCTCTTGCATTTAAATTTTCCAAAACCATGTTAACTGAGAATTTCTTTAAAATTTGGAACTACATTTTCAAATTCGGCACATTCATTCGAGTGGTCCCTTTACATTGGGATCCGAAAGCAAGGCGCGTAATGTCACTCCCATTATCGCCTGGGAAATATCCGAATTTGAATAAATATCTCACTTACTCTCATTTGATTTTTCAAATTATTCTGAGAATCATAATTACTGTTTATTTTATGGTCATCATTTCAATTTTTGAAGTTCCATCTTTTCAAACCATGATCGCATTCTGTTTCGTAGGATTGTGGCCACTCACAATATCCATGGCTCTCATTTTACTCTTTCCACCCATTTTCATGGAATTTGAACGGATTGGAAATAAATGCTTTCTTTTCCTTTCATGAACATCACAGTAAGTTTCTTTAAAAAAAATCAGGCAAGGGCGTTCTTTTAAGTTTTTAAGTATAATATACACGTGTTTCCCTAATGTTAGTGAATTTCTATGGAGGAAAAACATCTTCTGACTTACAAGCCAAGGGTCAATTTCTGTACAAACTCACATCCGCACTCGTCATTATGGGTTTGGTGAGCACACAATTCTTCTTACCATCCACGCTATTTTTTCTGAGTATGGATTGGAAGATCTTTTGGCTGTTGGCTTATCCCTACTTCCCTGGAAGTCACTTCTTCGTCGCTCTCATCTTTGTCTACTTGTACACAATGGATGCATTCTTGAGTATCACCATGCTCGTGCTTGTCTTCATGTACACTATGACGATCTCGGGTTGGCTTGCAGAAAACGTTTGGTATGTTAGCTGAATTTTTATGCGTACGCCTTTCGGCGATCCTCCATTAATTAATATTATGTGCATATTTTATTTAATTTTAGCACAAGTCCTGAGACACCACCGGAAGTCAAATATAAATATCAAATCTTATGCAGAGCTCATCAAATTATACACAGACACACGGAAGAGTCTATCTATTATTTAATTCCAACGTTCATTGGCGTCGCAGTCTTTGCAGTGATCATTATGTTGTATGCCGTAATTGATATGAACTCTATTCTGAGTGTCCCGATCCTTGGATGCCTCGTCGTGATTGCAATCGGTGCACTATTTTCTCTAAAAATCCTCATTTCAAAATGTTGTGAGTGGACAAGCAATTCCACGGCTTACCCAATCTCATTTCAAAAATTAGACAAAAATTACTCGAAATTGGATAAGAAATTCTTCCTGTCCTACAAAGCAATAGTATGGCATGTTGGACCCTGGTTAGAAATAGACGAGTCTTTATTTCCGGCAGTTGTAAATTTTGTAATTGATTGGATCATTAATTTACTCATGGAGTCCGATCTACGCTCCTCAGAGTAAATGAGTAATGGATAACTAAACCTGCACTGCACTTAATAGCATAAATAAAAAATTTATATATCAGTTTATAATAGATTTTAAGCCGTTGAAGCCATGGATATTTCTGAATGTGGAATAATTGTTCACGGATGACATGGCTAATTTGATTTCGAATTCTTTATTTATTCCATGATCGAGCTTTCGGGAGCTTATATATATATAACAGTTGTCAAATACATTAGTCCATTGTCTTATTATTGGTGTTCGCAGATATTAAAATTACTATGGAAATATTCCATACCATTTGCATTTCCGTGCGTGCTTAATTGTTTTAAATGGGAGTCATGCAGTCAAGTCAGTCGATCCTATCGAAAATATAATGTAACAAGAAATGCTTTAAAATAATGAAGTGAAAATATTTATCATCGTTAAACGATTGAACATGAATACTAGGTATAAGACATTCTAGTGTAAAAATGACAATAATAATATCAACGATCGCGATGGAGTAGAGCGGTACGTGTTTGGTTTAAACTTACATTCCTTTTTATTGACTCATTCTCATACCGATTACAAGATTGAACACTGATATTATATTTAAAACACACGAAATAGAATTTGTCGTAGTTGTGAAATGTAGGCAACGCTGATTGTGGTCTGCTTCGGAAATCCATCCACGTCATACATGGAAGACACCAGAGCAAATCAATGTTGGAGATTTTGAACCAGCAGCGTAGAAAAATATTCAAGTAGATGTAATGATGTCCATAACTTCGAACATCTCGGTTGACATAACTTGGAAACGTCACGGCCATTTTGGAGCAGTCTTCTGAAAATTCTGAAAAGAGAATGGTTATTAATATGGGTTGAGATTTTGCGATGAGGATAATTTCGTGAAATTATATTACGAGTTCTTTACCAGAGCCATGTAGGAACAAAGGAGGACCCTTCCCGTCAATCCCAGAGATAGCTACCAGTCTTCTACCTTTCCGGCCGGAGTGGTTATGCCGATAGTCTCTAAAGTTTGCTCTTTTATACTACTCTCCGGGGCCGTTCCTGCATGACTTCCTTGTTATTTGTTTAGGGTATGTTTCTTCCGAGTCATAAAAACCGAGAAATCACACTTCCTTGTTTACACTTGACATCATTTCTTCGAAATCACAATGAAAAGAATGGATCGTTAAAATTTAACTCAAGTTCCGGGTTTGGTAGTTACTAACCGTAAGTACAGGACAGTTCATAACTTTGGCCCATACTCGCGCCCTTCAGCAGTACATAGGAGAACGTCTAAGAAACAATATAGTGATACAGTTTTATTAAAGATTAAACATACTGTACTGTACATTCCGCATAATACGCGTGCTTGGCAACTTGTAACGCTGAAACTTACATGCAGTTTTGATGAAGACGGAGTGAATAGATGCAACGAATTTAGTGCGGGTTACCCTAGCCGTTTTGCTGTAGTAATGTTGAATCCACAGAACCAGTTTTAGAAAAGATAGTTTATTTCTGTTGGATGAGTATTTTACCTCTCCACTAGAGAAATCGTACGCTAAGTCGGTCCCTATTAACATCCTTCGCGAGTAATGCATTGCGTTGCTTGACCATATCTCGTGGCGAATGTGGGAAATAAATATGCAATTATATTTATAATGATCATTTTCGTGTTGTCCGGACTATTGACGATATTCGGCCTGAGTTCTATTGTATCCTTGTATATTACAATCATACTTTACCTTGTAAGAGTCAGGTTTATCCAATAATAAATTAAACTGATGTACACGTGGAGCTTCTACCAGAAGCACTAGGAGGTTATGCATTCTTAAACTTTTGGTTTTGGGACATTAACCTTCTGCGTCAATCGCATATTATTAGTATGTATCGAATATTCAGTACACCCAATCATGACATTATAGGAGATTCTTTGTAGGATTTCTCGATTTTCGATATAAAATGAGAACACATTTAGTATAAATTCTATTCTGATGGATGTATTCAAGTAATTCAAGGTTCATGTTTTACACAATCTTGTATCCCATAGTTTATATTCTCCAGTGACTCCAAGTAAGTATGCATCATTCTAAGAATGGAAAATTCTTCACAATGATCGAACTCGTCAGCCCCAAACGTTAACGAGTGAATGGATAATCACCTCGTCAGCAGATTATTTTTGTGTATCTCACTAACAGTAATTACGTACACTAGCTCGATTTTAACCAAAATGCCACGAAAGGTAAAATCTACGTGTAAATCATAAAAAAGAGTAGCAAGTGAGCGTGCTTATTTGTCTAATGAGACACGTGATTATAAAACCATATTTGGCGTTAACCTCACTCAGAATATAAATAAGTCTCTGGAAACTAATTAATGTTTTTTAGACGCACAAGTAATTCAGAAAATACGTACTTCTTGCATACTATATTTAGATTAGAGACTGTCGGGTGCGCCATTAATCCCCATACAAATTACAGAATTTAATGCTCAATAAATTCGATATGAGTACTGATCAGTGAAGTAAGGATTTTGAAGCATTGTATTTTATTAACCCCAGTTTGGTACAATAAGAATCATAATAAGAATAATAGTATAAAACATGTTCCACATTAAAATATTGGGAATGCACTGTATCTTGAAACAATTTCAGTTTTGGAGATGGCTTGAAAAGATTAGGACGAAAGGTGTTGACCAGAAGTAGATGTACGGTAAGATTCAGTAAGTGGTCCATCTTGTCGTGAGCAGATCAGGAAGCACCCCGCTAATTCGAGCTGCCCGAGTGACTAGATTGGAGCAGTAGAAACTGGCAACAGCATTATGGTGTTTGTAATGAGTGAGCTGGAGATCACTGAAATCAAATTAAAATAGAATTAGGTTTCCTTTAGGTCTTCTGGATTTTTAGCTACACTTTTAGTTTTTTTCATGGTACTTACCGGAAGTGGCATATCTATAACGAGGCCCTCCTCCTCCAGATGTCGAAGCTAATGGGTTCTCGTCGAAAGTCTACCAGTCAGCTCTGGATAACTTTTGTACAATAGCCTAGACCCTTTTATACCCGATTTCTAGCCCCTGAATGATTTCCTTGTTTTGAGTTACGTTCAGAACAATGAGCGAGTCAACTAGGAAATGTTTACATTTACTACGAGTGTGTAAGAATTGAATCGGTTGTCTCATTGTTGCTTATGACAATGAGATCATACAATGAAAAATTTAACACTTCCGTATTAATTGTTTAGAGTGTAAACATTATACTAATATAACATGTTTTAGGGTTAACAAACTCTGTGATGCTAAAAAAATTATATTTTACACATTTTTTTAATTTTGCTAAAATTAATATAAAAAATTCTTATTTTCTACATACATAGTAGTTATGTTGCTTAAATATTGGCTGCAGTCATAATTATTCTTACAGGGCGGTTCATAAACCTCGGCACCTTTCCGCCCTACGCCCACTTTAGTTAGTATATGGAACAGTTGTGAAAATCGGAAACGAGTAGAGAATATTTTTAGAGCTTCAGGTCATCAACAAATAATATTGTTCTGTTCACCCCAAATCTTAACAATTTAGCACTCCAGTATTTACCAAACATGAAACGTATTAAATACGCGCTAGATTAATAACGAATGACACCGGTTGCACTAACTAAGGCTAAAAAATCCTATGCAGAGAGTTAGTTGTCAAGTAATCATGAATGTATGGACAGAAGGACCTTCGCCTCGTGTTTAAATGGTCGGTTAATTAACATTTAAGCGAAAGTTGTTGATTAAGTTTTGTTATGTATGCGCCAAACTCCGGGAATTTGAGTTTGGATCCAATATTTAGTCTGCTAGAATTGGAATTAAAATGAATGCCGTTTAATCATCTCCAGAAAGTTAGTACTAAATATGTAGCGTTGTACAATAAGCAAAAGAACGTCATTACAATCACACACATTACCTAATCAATACTCGCCTTAAAACTTGGCCAAGTATAGAGTTTAATTCAAGGGAGAGATTAATAGACGAATTGGTTCAGGGTTTATACAACTTTCCGTAAAGTAGAAGAAAAACGCAACAAAAGAAGCAGACAAGATATTATGTTGTCTAAAACGAAAGGACAAATGTAAAGTCAGGGAATCGTACTCGTACCCCTCTACACCGAACGAGCAGAAAGAATGGGAATACCAGTACCTGCTATAGTGTCAAACAGTTTTTTGAATGTAAAGATTATGAAAAGTATAATGTCTTCAGTCTTCGGACTTGTCTAGACGTTTTGTCTACAATTTTGAATACCGATATAACGTCGTGTTATGAATTTTTCGAGTCAATGGTGATCTGAGTCCTCAGAAGACACGAGCAAATCTTTTTTCCGACGCATCACCCTAAGACGGTCCCTTGTACTTCCTATCTCCACTGCACTGTGTTGAAACGTTTGCATGGGGATGATGGAGGCTACAGCCGATGGGACAGTAACTAGTATAAAATATCGTAGCTTGGTATTAACTAACAAATATTCCAGCATGATATTTCTTCAGAGGACACATTGGTTGGTTATGCACGGAGCGAGTGACACGCAACACTCGTTACTGAAACACGTTACCAGATTTTCTTGAAATCATTGGCGTTAGAATTCGACGTCATCTTATCTATAGTACAATAAAGTATTTTATTATTTGAAGAAGGAAAAATCAACATTTATGAGGATTCAGACCTTCAAGCTACTTTCTCTGAACTTTCTCCAGACTTTCACCAAGAGCAAACTGGACAGGCAACCTGGGACCTAATATGCTGTTGCATATTTGCATTTATTTTTCATACACATATGGGTTGTATATGTAATTTAATTGCAATTACAAATTACATGGAAGATTTAAATTGTAACATTTGCATTTGCAGAAAATCACACAATCACTTTTTTGACAAGGCGAAATTAAACACATAAAATGAAGAATAATAGAGTCAGTCTGGACGGGAAATGCACGAAAACATCTGTTTTGGGTTTGGAATCCCGAAAATATTTGACAGTTCGTCTTCGTGTCCGAGTTATGTTGTCATTGGGTGAGTTAAGAATCAGAATTCATTATTAACACATTCAATAAATCAAAGCAACAAACATCCAAACATTCGGTTTGAAAATGTTACTTTGTCACAAAGTGAAAATTATTTTGGATAGGCTCAATGTGCATTGCACAGTGTGCGGCCATGTCGTGATACTATCCACCTACGGCAAATATCAAGCGGCCCACCTCAGAAGGAAGGTCTCGAGTATGTACTTGAAGAAAGTAATCGTAAGTTTGATGGAAAGAAAGCTGAGAAGGGCCGAGCGGAACAATTACTTACAAAAGACAATTAACATGGACTTATGTCGAAGTATCTATACACGTCCAAGACCCACATCTTGGTTGTTGTCATGTTCTGTTACTCACCGTTTCGTCCGACAATAATCCGTGGTGGTCTGTCATCAGGCTTGGGTATATTACAAAACACAAGTATTTCAATTATAATTAACGAATTACATGTGATTAGAAAATTAGAATTCCATTGACCTCTGCTTTGGGAAAAGTAATTGTAATAAGTACTTAAAATACATTGCACCCATCCTCTAATTGTAACTATGTAATTGTGATAAGTGAATTTTCATTCTCACAAGGGAATTACGCGACCCGCCTACCAGGGAACTTGACTGGCCAAATATTTTCCCCGGTGCTTGCTATCAGCACAAAGTTTCAAAGAGGGGTCTCTTTCAGTTCAAGTAAAAACATTTCAAAAAACGAATTTTTGTCTCATATGTACAACTCATGTGTCTTATGAATCGCCGTAACGGTTAGTATGGGATTACAACTCAAATAAAAATATAATCGTTAATTGATACATCCGAGGCTGAATCAAACAGCATGTGTATTCTCGTCTCTCTTTAGCGAGTTGGTTCTCATTTGGCCTAGGCATGTACAATTAATTATATAGTTACCCTAGTTGAAAAAACCAGTGGAGAAAAACCTCTTTAAAGCAACCCGAGGAAGATCCCAGCCCCAGCAGAGAGGGAGCAATGTGTGCATCTGTAGTGCCCACGTACTCAGTGGGAGAATGCAGGAAGTGCACTGTATTTTCTAGAAAGGGCACGGGCCCAAAACTTGAGAAAAATTCGCCAAATCCTTAGAAGTATACTAATATACTTCTGGTTAAGTCAACTCCAGAAATAGGTACAGCTGAATTTATATGGTGTTAAAAAGGACCCATTTTATGATTTTGCATTCCATGATGAAATCCATAGTTGAGACAGCAGACCTTGTGGCTTGTGGTAGTGCGGGTGGGTGAAATTGTGAAACCCCGCGGCCCACGGAAGATTTCATTCCACGTGTAATTGTACTTAATTTACTTCTTACCACTTTCAATTCATCCTTACGCTCAATTTAGGTATCCTATTTGTATTATTTATTTGGGTATTTGGGTTATCCGGGGTATTTGTGCATGTTATTTTTTTCAACCCTTTGAGACTGACATGACTGGTGACTGGAAGTGAAAGCGGAGTGTGTCTGAAGAGGATTCTCTCATATCGACCCGGGGTGGACTAGAAAGA